>JAJLTN010000538.1:0-167816 GCA_030568215.1 Lipomyces kockii | reverse complement strand
GCCTAATGCAAGTAAGTCATGTGCATTCCTGACAACTAATTTGGATAACCCTAACCTTCTCGTGCTACAGGTGCTGCTCTCGGAATCGAACAATTTTTTCAAAGCCTAAGTGGTTCGCGTCTAATATTCCGAGATATTTCCTCTCACACTACAAATCCACTTTCACTTACCTCACGTTTCTGCATAGAATTGCATATTCTTGAGCGGTGGAATCTGGTGCATATAAGTTAGATTTAGCTCATCGAAGTTTTATCTGACTTAGTTTGAGTAGCGTCGTTTGCCATGGCGTCTTTTTACAGGTCTTTCGCCCCGGTTGCGCGGGGTTTACTCCGTTCTGTGGTCTCTGCTGGATATAATGGTAAGCTTTGAACATAATATTTTCTCTATGGGTTGTTGGATAACCCTAACCTTCTCGTGCTATAGGTGAACGTAGCGGGTTAATGTCTTCAAATGGAATGAGTGTTAGTTGCCCAGTGCGGAGGTTCGCGGCGCTCCCACGTCCTACCGGATCAATATCAGAAACTTACTCGACACCCCACTCAGTTACCCGAGGCCATGCCACTCTTATACGTGTGACCAAAAATGGATGACCTATAGAGAACTTACCGAGTGACGGGATATATCATATACCGGGAAACATGCTACGGGTACCATATAACCTGACAATCCCAGCCTCGCCGCTTGTGCTGCCTCCAAAAGCTACATCTCTCTGTGCGGCGATATCAGCGGCAGCAGAGTTCCTCAACCCGGTAACAGGTACGACTGCTCTGCTCACCGGCGCAGGTGTCTCGGTCGAATCAGGTATCCCAGACTATCGTGGTCCGTCGGGGACATATACTCTCAACCGGAATCACCGGCCGATATTCTACACCGAATTTGTCGACCACCACACGATTCGTAAGCGATATTGGGCTCGGAGTTTCTTAGGATGGGAGGCTGTCCGGCAGGCAAAACCGAATCGGGTACACAAATATGTAGGCGATTTGATCAATGGAGGGTGGCTGAGGAGTTTGGTTACTCAAAGTAGGCTTACAAACATGGACTGCTGTTGTATCCGGTTGCTGATCAATTCTCAGACGTCGATTCGCTACACTCGGCTTACGTTAAAGATGTTACCGAGATCCATGGCACTCTGTCCTCCGCTGTTTGTCTCACATGCGGCACTCATTATGACCGATCAGAGTTGCAGACAGAATTAGCAAGACTGAATCCAAGTTGGGCAGATTTACTGCAACAAGAACTAGATCGCCTATCAGAGCAGCGGATAGCGGATCCGATAAAATCGTTCCGGCTTAATCCAGACGGTGATCTTGAACTTCCGGCGCGGGTCAATTACGACCAGTTCAATTATCCTACTTGTCCCTCATGCGTATCCAACGGAATAGCAAAATCGGCTTCCAATGGTGCCTGGTCAGAAGAGAATATAGATATTATAGTCCCACATTCTAAGCGAAAGGTCAAAGACGTGGGCGTTCTTAAGCCGGATGTTGTCTTCTTTGGTGAGTCCGTTGATGACCACGTTAAGAAAGTTGCAGAGCAAAAATTGAAGATGGCAGACAAGATTTTGGTCGTCGCGAGTTCACTTGCGACTTACTCGGCGTTTCGGCTAATAAAAGAGAATAAGACAAATGGCAAGAGAATTGGAATAATCAACGTTGGGCCCGTAAGAGGAGAGCATGAACTTCTAGTGAACGGGGACCTAAGAGTGTCATTTATCGCTGGAGATGTACTCGGTGGAGTGGTTGACATAATGAATCAGCGTCGCAGTTCGTTAGCATATGCTCGCAGGTGAATCAGTACGGGAAGGCTTGAGAGTGAGATTAATAGAGATTTACAAGATCCTTTGTACATGCAATACTAGATAATGATAGACTATGTGTGATTTTGTCAGACTATGTGTGGTTGTTAATTTTATTACGGTTCCATGATTCCACCTCTGTATACACCAAATTGTGAATTAGCATGATTCGTACTTCCAAGAAATCGCAGACAGGATAGCTAACATACCGGCCGCTATGTCGAGAGAAATAATCAAAGTCGATACTGATAGATGTTGCGAGCATGACAGCTCTTTCATCCAAGGTCATTCCTTGAACCTTTTCGTCTGCAACGGACTCCGCGGTAGACGCAGAATCCATTGAAAGAACGTATTCACCAACATCCGTAAAGACTTCTGTGCCTATTCCCATCCATTGGCGCCATACTATTCCTAACAATCTGCCTGATTCGTTTAGTAGGTCGAATCTATACGCAAGGAAAGGCGCATCAATTATAGCAAACTGGGTAAACGATTCTTCTCTGTTTTGCAACATTAGCATTGCCAACATTGCGACGCAAAATTGCGGGCGTAATTCAACATGAAAGGTGATAATTACCCGTCTCTATTAAGTCAAATGTTAGAATCTCATCTTGCCGACCTAGCGCGCCTCGTGTAACTGACCTGAGAAATAAGTTATATTGACGGCGCCATGGATGCCACCGCTGGTGCGACTCGCCGATAAGCACTTCTTCGCCGTTCTCGTGTCGCGGAAGGAATACTTGCAATCTTGAATTGATCCAAGAAAATCTCCGACGTAGCTGCATTAGATCATGATTAGTCTACAACCACAAGACCAACGCGACGCCATACCGTCAATATATGATTACCAAAGACATCATAAGCTCTCACGCTGAATGGTCGATGGAGTCTATATAATTGCCGGGTGATAAACGACAAGAACCCTTGAAGATCAGTGGTCAGCACACGTCCCGCCGGTGACCTATAAGCATATCTATCTGTACCTTGATCGACCTCTTCCATACTTCCAAAAAGTACCCTATCACGACTCATAAGAGTCTAAAGCCAAAAAAAAATGTTAATCGAGTTCTACCACTGTATCAGTGGCCTAGCTCACATATCTGTTGGCTTGTTCATAACCCTACCAGATTTGAAAGTTAGCTATCCTCACTGTGATTCAAAAACTGTATATGTGGTGAATCCAGGTACTTACCACCGCCAGTCCAATAATCTCGATTTCTCTTCTAATGACTAGTTCCGGGTTCTCCAATATAGGAGTAACAAGGTCGGATCGTAGAATGATGCCTCTCGGATCATCGATGACTCGGGCCACCTCTCCCTCTGGCCCAACAACCTCTCGATAGGATTGTAACCCTGAGCGCTTAAACCTGGATCGTAAGCTGTCAGTCTTCCTCGTATATCGATCTATTTGCTCTTGCGATGCATAAGTGCGACTAGCACGCAGGATCGCGCCGGTGGGGGATGTGAACAACTGCTTCGAACATGGCGTTGCATTCGTAGACAACGTCAACTTTGAAAGTGGATGGTAGGAACTAGTTCGCAAAGACCGTAGTGCAAGCATTATCAATTACTAACCAAAATCGCGAGAGGATCACATAAAGACAGCGTTGTTGTTGTTGTCGTATGGAGGGCAGGTCCCGGTCAGAGATGTCATCTCGTTGATGATTGCAACAGAGGCTCGAGCGTTAGGTACCCTGTCAACCAATTTTTGTTACTGGAAACCGAAGCGTGTACATAAACTCAATACATAAGTAAGCGAAGAAAATTACAATACTAATTAAGAGGACTAGGAGTATTTGCTCGCAAAATAACCATGACATAATTTAGAGGTCATAATTAATATTAGATGCAGTACCTTCTCTAAAATACTGTGGTTAGGGTTTTGGTGTACTCCCAAATAGCCAACGGATGAACTAGAATATCACGTGTAACGCACTGTTTGGTGATAACGCAGAAATTCGCGAACAGTGACCATGCGATGGGCTTAATGAATTGAACTGCTCGAAGTTGCAGCGCTGTATGCTTTAGTGCCAAGAGCTAATTTCTTATTTCAAACGCGTACGGAATTTTAACGATATATTTGGAATCGACACGTCGCAATGGTTTTAGCAGACCTTGGTCGGCGTATCAACGCCGCCATGGCGGACTTGACTCGGTCGAACGTCGTGGATGAAAAGGTGAGTCCATTGTTTGCACAATCCCGTATGGAAACAGTGGTATTGATAATGTTGTTAGGCTCTTGACTCGATGTTAAAAGAAATTTGCATGGCACTTCTGGAGTCTGACGTTAATGTTAAGCTCGTGTCAACGCTGCGTGCCAATATAAAGAAGAAAATCAATCTAAAAGATCAGGCACCAGGTGTCAATAGGCGACGATTAGTTCAGAAGACTGTTTTTGATGAACTTTGCGCTTTAGTCGACTGTCAGCCGGAAAATGGGGATGCTCCCGCATTCAAGCCAAAGAAGGGTCGAAGCAACGTTATTATGTTTGTCGGTCTACAAGGAGCTGGCAAAACTACTTCCTGTACTAAGCTTGCACTGTGGTATCAGCGACGAGGATTCAAAGTCGGTTTGGTCTGTGCGGATACGTTTCGTGCGGGTGCGTTCGACCAGTTAAAGCAGAATGCTACGAAAGCGAAGGTGCCGTACTATGGTTCATATACGGAGACTGATCCAGTTGCCGTTGCGGCGGCTGGTGTTGCGCGATTCAAGTCAGAGAAATTTGACATTATCATTGTTGATACGTCCGGCCGGCATAGACAAGAGAAAGAGCTATTTGCCGAGATGGTACAAATATCCCAGGCCGTAAAACCTGATCAAACCATCATGGTTCTCGATGCGTCAATCGGTCAAGCCGCTGAATCTCAAAGTAAAGCGTTTAAGGAGTCATCCGATTTTGGTGCTATCATTCTGACGAAGATGGACGGCCACGCAAAAGGCGGTGGCGCTATATCTGCTGTCGCGGCGACCAGAACTCCCATTGTATTCGTTGGTACTGGCGAACATATTCATGATTTGGAACCTTTTACTCCAACGCAATTTATTTCGAAGCTGTTGGGTATGGGCGACATAAGGGGCCTCGTCGACCATGTTAAGCACATGAACTTGGATCAGAAGGAGACGATGAAACATATTGAGCAAGGAATCTTCACGATTCGAGATTTGAGAGATCAAATGAGCAATATTATGAAAATGGGACCATTATCGAAGATGGCTGGTATGATTCCGGGTATGAGTCAATTGATGGGTGAGGTTGGTGAGGAAGAGAGTGGCAAGCGGTTGAAGAGAATGATGTATATTATGGATTCAATGACGGAGAAAGGTAATGGCTTTTGCGAAGTATTTTTTTGCGAAGTATTTGCCAACACGAACGATGCTAATGAGATGAGTAGAGCTTGATAGCGATGGGAAGGTTTTTGTGCAAGAGCCAACTCGACTGACACGTGTCGCCAAAGGCAGCGGCACTACGGTGCGGGAAGTAGAGGAGGTGCTTTCGCAGCAGCGCACCATGGCGCGTATGGTCAAACAGGTTGGCGGCAAGAAGCCGCCGCGGCCGAAAATGAAACGGCTACGCGCGTAATGAGAAGCAGATGGTTTGTCTTTCCTAGAACATGTTTGAGAAAATTGTATAAATTGCGAGTGGAATCGCAGGATTATTAAAAGATGAATATTCAGCATAGCAACAATTGGGAGACATGACAGTTCCTGGTAATCCTTCCTTTCGCCCAGATATACAAAATATCATACAACTATCCATCGTGTCGCATTTTACGGTAATCATTAATATAAATACATTCGTCTAAACTCTAATGATACTCAATACCTTCATCGTGACTCCAATTTATCAAATCCTGAGCACAAAGTATTTCCTTTGGAGGGCTCTTCTTGCTTGCGTATCTCTTCTTCCGTGGATCAATCAGTTTGAAGACTGCCTCCAGTGACCGATACGCATCAATTTCTAACTGAGACACGGATTGGTGCGCAGACGCATTTCGACCATTCTGGCGGCCAAGTCGGGGGACAGTCAGCTGCTTGTGATTCATCAATCTTTCCGCAAGATAATGAAGCCATAAAACGTTTGTCTTTGGACAATATTGAGCCCAGTTGTACTTTGTTGTCGCTAGCGGCAGGTTTGTTGACCGTCGTCTTGCTGCCTTGTGTTCTGTGTCTTCGACTTCAGGCTTACATGCGCAGTCATCTAATGGGTTGAACAATTTTCTAGCGTAGCGATATATGTCAAATTGGTAATCGCCTGCATATAGTTAACAACAGCAAAAGTGCATATCATTCTGAGGTGACCCGTACCTTTCCCGGTATATATAGCCGGATCATCCAGCCCTGTATAAACTAGTTCTCCATTGCATTTTGCCCTCGAGAGTGTGTAATCAATAATGGTGGCCTTAACGTTAACGCTGCCTTCGTCGCCTAAACACAAATTCGCCATCATATCCTTCACGTCTTCTGGGCGGTGTAGAACGATATTTCCCCAGTGCAGGTCGCGGTGCTCAAAGTCGACGAACATTTCAGCGTTCGATATCGATCGTGCGACTGTCCAGAATATCGCCGCTGCTTCTCTCCATGACTTTACCTGGAAGTGTTCCAGGTCAGTGCCGGCGTTGTTGAGAATGATGATGCAGTAATACTGTTCGTCGTCGTAAATGTCTAAAATCTCATTAGTATTGTTTATAGCCACACATATAATGCATTCTAAGTTGTATTTACCTGGACGGCCATTCTCAGATCCATTTGCTTCATCAAATTCATCCCACAATAGTAGGAGAATCTCCGAATACTTGCCGTTAACAACGTGCGCATCAATTAGTTTGACAAAACCATCATACTCCATCAGTGTTTTGGATATCTTTAACTCGTTTGCAATATCGCGTACTGAAGCCTGCTCAATCTCAGCATCAGCCTTGCCGAACGGCATGATTTTCAAGACATTGGATGCTCCGGACTCCTTGTGAACAGCTGAATAGACTTCACTATAGGACGCTTCACCAAGCTTCTGCAATCTCCAAGAATCTTTGAACGATCCAATGAATTTAGAGAAATTCTGGACTTCTCTAGATGTGCAGCACTTAAGCAGATCGTCCAGATCAGATGCCGGTGCTTCAACTATAGGTTCCAAATCTGATATATTTGTGACCTCCCGCAGAGGCGACGACTGTAGTGGTGTCGCCTTACGTACAGGAGAAATATTATTTGGCGAGGAAGGTGGAGTATACGGACTTCTTGAAAGCTTCTTGACTTCCGTCCGGGGAGAGTGACTACTCTTAGAATAAGCCGTTTCCTTCGTCATTGGAGGAGAAGACAAAATTGAATTCAAATGCTCCAAAGAGCTTTCTCGTTTCGGAATAGCAATCGGTGATACAACCTTCGACACGGGGTTGTTCTGGACAGCGTCGTCTCGTGAACGTGATGAAATTGGTGTAGAGGAGGCCAGCATGCCTGAGAGGCTGGTCGACACGGCCGAATTGTCGAATTCTTCGTCAAGAGTGATAGGCGAGACAGATGCACAAGACGACGACGGCGACAGAACTGGTACAACTTGATCTACTGGGTCTGTTTGCGATATAATATCGAAGCACGCCGATAAATCTGAGAAATCAATCTTCACCTCCGGTAGCTCAAACACTAGAGGCTCTCGCCCCATTTGTTTACTATCTGTATCTGACGGTAGAGACGCACCTGCAGCCGGGGTTGACTGGTTCACACTTTTGCCGAGTAGTGGCCGACGAGGAGACTCCACCTTTGCAGACAACGCCGTCTTCACTTTTGATAACGCCGACATTCGAGGGACTTGTATACCATTCTCTTTTTCCTCCTGAATAAGCGCCTTCTCACTGAGTTCCTTCTTGTACTTAGTCGAGGATTTTGATGATGTGGTCCTACTAAGCTCTGTGCCGATGCTCTCTCTGCTGAATCGGCTCGGAGAGTTGTCCACCGCGGCATCGTCTGTGGACTTTCTCGACTTTGGTGAAAATATCGGAATGATACTGCTAACCTTCTTCACAGGACTAGTTCGAGCCCATAATTCAGTGTCGGTAAGTCCCTGCCAATGGCGCGACCTGTGCGCGTGACGACCGTACGTCTGCTTTGGCTGCTGCTGCGTTGAGGAATTCATACCAACTCGAACTAAATTGACGTTCAAGACACACTTGCGATCGTAGTCTAATTAACTACACGCAATAAAAAGCAGTGGCAGTTGTTGCTGTGCAAAGAGAGGCGCAGACGAATATGGGCAATGGACTGGTCGAGCTCGGGACCAACTAGCAATGCGATCAAAAGCAAGATATTAGAGCGTATCGGTTTCTACGTTTGTTTACGCCCTGCCCAACTAAGGATTAGTCCCAGTCAAAGACTTCAGGGGGGGAAGGGAAGACGCCCTCCATTGTGTGGCTCGACTATGATATGCAATTTCGAGGGTTAGGGCATTCTCCAAGCTTCGTCGCGCGTTCTACGCGGTTCGCTGCCTCCGCCACGTGTGGTCGGCATTATTCTAATACACCGCCAACTGTCGGGATTTAGTTTCCATAGGTTTCTAGCGGGTTATTTCTGTACACCTAATTTTTGTTTGTCGGAATTGCAGGACAAGTGGAAGAATGATAATTCCACGTCGCGACCTGACACATGTCGGCAGCAGCGATATCTTACGAGCCGCAACTTTCGAGATTCTATAATTCCCTCTCGGCAGGGTCTCCTGGCGAGCCGAGCGATCTCGGCTCCAGGATGCAGTCACCGCATTTGAAAAGATCTCGACCAGCGCATGATTCTGAATGCAGCGCGACAAGAACACGGGCGAAGAGGCGGCTCATTGACTCGTTTACGCGGTTGTCCCTAGGTATGTAGTGTCTGTTACTATGTTTGGTAAAATATGATGCTAATCTATACATTTTGTAGAGTCCGGAAGTGAAGCAGCGTCGCCGGTGTCAAGGAAGAAGAGGCACGAGGAAATACTACATTATGATTACTGGGACCGCTCGAAGCCGGCTCGCGCAGATGATGATGATGATGACGATGAGGTGCGTATGGACACCAGCAATGCGCACACGATCTTCATTTCGTCGCTCGATTCTACGTCCGATGAAGAAGAGGGGGAAATGGAGTCGCAGGATAAGATAGTGTTTGTTCCTGACTTGGAGCGAAAGATCATGGACCTGCCTTACGCATTACTACGTCGTCGTGACGAGGCTGCGCATTCGCCTATTCCGACCATGATTTCGCTTCATAAGCAGGAGCGGGGTATGGTACTATATAAATCGAAAGAAGAGATTATTGCAGAGTCCATTGCACGGCACGCCGGGCACCGTAAATCAAACAATCGTCAGAAGAGGGTCAATGCCCAGGATTATGATAGTATGATATACGAAGATAACTGGGGCGACGATGAACGAGAGCCGAATGATGCTAACGACGAGGATCTCGATCTAAGAGATAGAGAGGATGACGAGGACGCCATGGATTTGGATTAATTTTGTACATACGGAGTGGATATTATCGGCATCTGTATAATTTTCTCAAGATCAATATTGTACAATGTTCCATGAAAGATTCTATTGTCAACCATCTCTATGCGACCCTGAAACTCCACCAACGAATATCTACCCAAATCAAAACGAGTCCCATACACAATCCGTCGCCAATAACAGACAAAATCTAAACTTAAAGCAAAAAATTCCGATGCGTCATTCTTTCTCATTCTATTTTTGGATCTATACTCTATAGGTCATATCGGTAAGCTGTACCCGCAGACGCATTCGCAGCCGAATTTTGTTGCCCAATTCCAGATCGATACGGATTCTCCGTCTGGCCCACCGGCGGAGTACTGCTTGATGCCGTATCCGATAACGTTGGCACTGGCGACGCGCCGTTTGTCTTTGTATCTGACGGAGAAATGTATTGGGGCGGCGCAGAATATCTAGGATCGTACGCAGGGGGCTGAGAGTGTGTTAGTTTTAATCAATGCGACCGTCATAGAGGGCATGCGAAGGAAAGCACATACCGGGGGCGGCATATCTGTGTTATTGGCATAGAATGTGTTCATTGGGTACGCAGGGTACGTGGTATACTGCTCTCGATATGTCTCGTTACCGATGAACGCATCTCGTTGCCGTCGCATGAGTTCCACCCGGTTCTGAACAAGCCACTGTCCCCGAGTTATAAATCTACCAAATTCGCAATTCTAATCGTGGTAAATGGAATAGACGTACAGCATGATACCGCATTGGCTCCAATCCCTTAGCTAACCGGTACCGGGCGTGGGCATATGCACACACGATTGTTAGCAGTACACTGAGAATAATTGCGCCCAACACCCTAGTTCTTTGTAAATATTCCAAGTTTCATAAAGTTAAATAATAACTGAAGCAGTGCTTACCCCCATTTGATCTCCCACGAAGTCGAACTCGAGTACCTTCCCAAAAAAAATTTCTCGTTAGTTGTCTCGATTCTAAATATTAGTAGATATATGTCCGAACTTGCTCACCAATTATACCACTGCCTCTTCTCGAGACTCATTGTGCCTTGAGTGTAAGGTACCCGAATGATGCCTGCTCAAA
Source organism: Lipomyces kockii (assembly GCA_030568215.1). Lineage (NCBI taxonomy): Eukaryota > Fungi > Ascomycota > Lipomycetes > Lipomycetales > Lipomycetaceae > Lipomyces > Lipomyces kockii. The sequence continues at coordinate 157,457 of JAJLTN010000538.1, read as the reverse complement.
CTGTTCCTTCAAACCGGCCAGAATCCAGCTTCTGAATAATTGCGAGGATAGTAATCTGGCGATTTGGCGATTCGGACGCTACGGTAGTGTGGCCGTGCGGAAGCTTGTGCGCCACCACGATAACGATCTAGCCTGTTCCTAGGCCCTGTGCCTGGCCTGGACCGAATACAAACTAGCACCGGAGTGCGCAGTCTACTAGAAAATTGGGCTTCAAATCATAAGGATGCACATCTATATCATATATGCCAAAAAGTATATCCCACATTTGCAATCTTTTAATCGACATCATACTATAAAGTCACATACGAATGCCAAAACCATACATCTCTGACGAAAAAATTTAGAATACAAACCAGCAAACTCGAAAAATTTATCATGTTAATACCAAAACAATGCTATGTAAGAAAACACATCAAATCAAATCTAAGCCAAACCCACCCTTTTATCAAGTATCAACAAAGAAGAAACAGAAAACAAAAAAAAAAGAAATCATGCTTCGGTGCTAAACTGCACACGACCCCCGATAACGTTTCCACCACCAAATGCATTATTGGAACCCGCACTGCGCTCGCTAGCAACACTACATCTTTTTTTCATCTCCGCGAAATTTCTGGCCCGTGGCAGACGACAATTTTGCTCCGCCCCGGAACTGTTTCGACTAAGGAGTAATTCTAAAATCTCCTGTTCGTCCGCCTCAAAACCCTTTCGTAGCGCAGCTTCTCGCTCCGCACTTTTCTTTAGCCGTTTTTGCCGACGTTTGTCGTTGGCCCAACTGTTCGCCAGTTCCATTTCTGCGTCCTTCTCGAGCCGGTCGCGGAGCTCGGGGTCCTGTTCGATTTGCTGGAACACGTCTGTATCGGACGGGAACAGACCCGCGCGGATCGACACCAGAATGAGATCAAACACGACCGGCACGCCGCAGCATAAAAAGAATGTCACCCACCACGTCAGGTCTGGGCCGAATGTCTCGAACAATGTATCCTTGACGACGTACAGTGACACTTTCTCCTGGTAGATCCCTGTCAGAAAGACAGTCCACAAGAACCATCCGCAAACACTGATGGTAAGTGAGCCGAAATTGAGATAACTCCGATTATGCATTTCAACAAAGTTGAGCTTAGTTGCGATGGCGGCGATGATGGCAGCGAAATTAAGGGTGCCCATCGGATAGAGACCGTTGTCACGGGGCCACATGATCGCGTAGACGTAGAACATCGTGAACGTGACGAGGACAGCCTGCGAACTCGCGACGAACATCCAGCCAACGAAGATGCGGAGATTGAAGTGTTTGTTGAGACGGCTGGTCGAGTACAGTTCCGGGATGGCGATCAACGTCTCGGGACTCAGATCCTGCAGGAAGATGCCGACGCACAGGACTGGCAGCGACGTGAAGAGTGTGTTGTACATTGTCAGCGAGACAGATTCGTATAAACTGGTGCCCGAATACATTGTGAAGCGCTGGTACATGGCCTGCGTGAGATAGAAAAAGAACTCTTTGTAGAAAGTAGCGAGCACGTATTTACTCAGACGCTGCAAAATTTAGTCACCGTTGTCCATATATCACAACCAATTGCAAGGAATACATACCACATAATTCCATCTTCCATGTACTAGTAACAACTTCAGCAAGAATCTGAACTGTGCAATCGAGAAATCGGACGACCGGGACGCCTGAAGGCCCTCTTTACCGGCGATACCAATACCGACATCCGCAGCCTGAATCATAGCGATATCGTTCGCACCATCGCCGATCGCCAGCGTCACGGCGTTCTTCACTTTGGATCTTACGGCGGAAACAAGGAGTGATTTCTGTGAAGGACTGGCGCGGCAGCAAATGACCGAGTCCGCCTTGACTCCCAATTCGATGAACAAGGTCATGATGGTCATGTCCTTCTCGATATACGCCAATGTGCCGCCATCGACGACAACGACGCAGTGGGCAACAGTGCCCTCGTCCAATTCGAGCATGGCGGCCGCCATCTTACTCGTCATTTCCGGATCATCGTCACGCAAAATCAGCACCGTCGAGAAATCATGGATAAGTCTGCACGAGTGTCCGATCGAAATCGCAGTCTCGCGCTTGTCACCGGTGAGCATCCACAGCTTGATCCCTGCCCGACGCAACTTATCGATCGCTTCCGGCACGCCGTTCTGGAGTTTATCCTCGATCGCGGTCGCGCCTGTCAGCTCTAAATTAATCTCGACGAGCTCACCGGCAGCCTCGATTTTCTCTGTTCGGTTCTCAAGACTGGTAACGGCGTCGCTGTATATCTTCACCCAGCCTTTATACTCATCCTCTGACATGAACCTATGCGCATATACCAGTGTTCGCAGGCCCTCAGTAGCGAATTCATCAATATGACTTATAGTCCGTTCAAACACGGCCGCGGTATCCAACGGCACCGTCTCATCAACCATGTTATCCAAGACGGCAAGCGCAGGATTACTACTCGAATTTGCGGCCACAGAATCCTCACCAAGCGCAAACGACGACCGTCCGGCCGGTCCAGCAGACGAAGGAATCTCAACATCGACGGACGGCCTCGGCGTCTGGATTACGTCCGCACCAGCTTCCCGTGCCTGTGCAGATTTGAGAAAATCATCCAAGTGCCCTAACGTTTCCTTCTTCCGCAAATTCAAGCTCGGGCGACTCAAACTCGTGCGTGCGACCGACAAACTCTGCCGGGCCGAGTTGGTCCCGCTATTCGTACCGTCACGGTGATGTGACCCAGTACGTTCGATCGACATACTATCCCGTACCGCGATGGCACGAGATGCTTCCAAATTCTTGCGCAAAGTCACGCGGCGCTGGACTTCGGCTTTCTTCGTCTGCGCCAACTTCGCGGAGTGCAGTCGCTCGAAAACAACCGTGTCGGCACCTTTGCAGAGCAAACATATACGGCCGTCGGGAAACCGCACGACAATCGACATTCGTTTTCGTGCGGACGAGAAGTCGATCGTTTCGAGGATGTTGTATGTCTCGACAGTCGCGTCCGAGTCAAAGCCGTTGGGATACGTCCGCACTGTGACATTTTTCAACTGTCTGTCCACAACGACGAAGCCGAGATCTCGTGCGGCGCGTACGAGTGCGAGTTCGTCGGGCGAGGAGGCTTGGTAGTTGATTTTGCTGTCGTCGTCGTCGTCGTCGTCATCATCATCCCCGTCGTCGCGGTCTTCGTCTCCCGTAACAGACCTGGCTTCCGTATTGATTTCATCAGTCCTTTCAGGAATACACGTATGACACAGCGCCATCGCAAGCAGAAAGAACTTTGCGCGGAGGGAAAACGGCGAGTTGGGCTTAAGCTGGAGATACTGCAGCAGCTCAACCGTAGACCTTGTCAAATGCATGCTCTCGCTATTTTCAGCCGCAGGAGTGACAAACTGCGGCCCGTACGCGGTCGAGTGCCAGTGAGGCCCACTACTGTTTCCAGTCCGGATACTGGAGACACTACGTTGGTGTCTCAGAGAGCTCGTCTCGAACGCGGCTTCCATTGTCGCAGCACGCTTGAACGCCTTAGGCATTGGCACGGACGAACTGTTCAGACTCTTTGACCGGAAATGGATGTGAGAGTGAGCAGTAGCCGATGTCATGCTCTCCATCGTGACGTTCGAAGTCCGGACGATGGCGCTTGATGGTCGCGCGGGCATTTTGCCGTGCGCGTCGTCGGTCTTGGATTCGTCTTGTCGCAGTTTTTTGAGCTCTTCGCGGAAATATTCTTGTTGCACGTCGAGATCGTGGAGCCATGCGTGTCCCGCGACGGAGATCTTGCGGAACAACATGACGTTATCTGTCAGTGTGCCAGTTTTGTCGGAAAACAAGTACGAAACTTGGCCCAACTCCTCGTTGATCGAGGATGTGTGCGCCTCGCAAGGAGTGTCTGTCGGCTCGTGGTACATATCAACATCCCAAATCAACATGATTCGCTGGCCAATCTTGACGATCTCCATGGAGACGTAGAGTGAGAGCGGAATGAGGGTGTTGAACATGATCACGAAGCTCATAATCAGTTGAATCAGCGGAATGTTCGAGGACGGCAAATACCACGGCCAATTGTCGGAAACCCAGACAAGCTCCATAATGGTACAGAACGCGGCGATGAAGATGACAAACAGGACCATGAAGACGATGATGTTGTTGATTCTGCCTTGCAATCGCGGCGCCTTCACTCGCGGCGCCTGGGTCGCGTTCATGCGGATTTTTGTTTCCTGGCCCGTGAAAATCACAAGTCCAATCGCGCGGGGCGTGTTGCGCAAAATCGAGCCGCGATAGAGCACGTTGTCGTTTGACAACGAATATTTTGTGCCCTTGATCGTGACGTTGCCGTCGAAATTGTACAAGTCCATGTTAGGATCCTCAACCACGAAATCCGCCCGCGTCTCACTCGCAACCAGGAGTTCGTCGGTGTGGCACATGTCCGCCAGAGTCGGCAGAGCAATCTTGCTCTTTAAATTTGTCTCGCCGTCCAGTGCCGCGGTTTCAACGTACGCGAGATCGCCCATGCCATCGGCGTGGAGGAGGAGTAAATCGGACGGGACCCAGTCGTTTCTGGACAGCTTGACGACGTCGCCGACATTGATGTCCTTCCACGCCGTGGTGCGCCAGTGTACTGTTCGCACACCGTCCAAGTCGCTGTCGACTTCGGCCACGACGGCGTCCTTGTTATTTTCTGAGGCATCTTGTCGGTGACGCTGCCAGTCGTCGAATCCTTCTCGCGCCATCGAGATTGCCGTGAAGATCATGAATGTGATGAATGAGTTGTAAGTACCGGTCGTAGAGAAGTTCGGCACCGTTTGCAGGGTCGAAACGACCAAAAAGTACCTAAACAATAATTAGCGAGACGCGTGCTTGTGATTCGTAAAACAGTGGACATACACGTTCGCCAATTTCGAGAACTGCGCAAAGAGCAACAACGGAATGGCGTTGTACCGGTTATAAATGGCGGACTCGATGGTGTTCGAGACATACGGTTTGTCCGTCCGCTCATCGATCAAGCCAGCGGCCGCGATTCGCCTGAGATCCAGAGGCACGCAGCGTCCGCCCTTTGACGGTGGGATTCGGTTAGTGCGCAGGACAAAATCGCGCGCTTTCCTGTACCCATTATCAATTTTTCCCCGGAATCCAGACCGAAATAGCCGCGACGATGCCCAGGACGAGTAATTCGGCAGCCGACTGTGGCTCTGCTGTAGCGTTCCTTCGGACAGTTGCGTAACATAAGGGCGATAGAACTTTTGTCCGTCGTCGCCCAATTCGTCGACGTCGGACACTGCCGCGAGATTGATCGCGCTCGAATTCGGGCTACTGTAGTATTCTGGGGCGGCGTGACTATACGCCGGTGCAGGATTACCGGGATTTTCCGTCATCTCGATCGGGGACTGAGCAGCCTGTTCGAGCTGTCTGTTAAACAATTGCGTACGCAAGCTGAATCCTCTCCGTCTATTGCGCGGAGGCTCGAGTGTGGACACAGCCGTGGTCCGCGTCGCGGTCTGCGGCGACAAGACCGGACGGGCGAGACTAGACACGAATTCAAAAGCGTTGCTGGGCGCAAGGGGGTTCGGCGGTGTGGTGAGAAGTGGCAGAGGCATCGGGCTGTTGTTCTCATTCGTGGCTGGAGAAGAGGTGAGTACCTGCATGAATGGATCCGTATTTGTCGCATTCACGGCCGACGAGGGACGCAGTGGCGGCGTTACTGGCTGGAAGCCTGAGCTGGTCGGTCGATCTAAATCTGCAGAGAAGCGGGAAGGGTGGTGCAGGCCACCGGCGCTGTCGCGATTGTCCAATACTGACGAGGCATCAGGTCGTCGGTTCCCCTGTCCTGGTGCCCCCGGAGGCGACGATGCCATTTGTAAGGTTTGCGCGAGTAGAGACTTGCTGCAGGTTGCCTAGAACGACGGAGGAGGGTGCAGATGATAGAGAGGAGGGACGATGTTGTAGTGAGAGTCTTAGCATCAGGGAAGCGACCTGAGAGGGGTCTGGGATATAACCCTATGACGAACAGGGCCCCGCTGGCTCATTTAAGGTACAAAGGACCAGAAAGAGAGTATAACTACACAAATTTAGTATAACATTGTTTTTTGTGTCACGCACTGCGAGCTTACAATATTAGGCAATTTTTTTTACTGGTCCATGGTGGTTGGCTTCCAAATGGGCCCTCTCACCTAGTAAATATTAGGGCGACTTCTTCATAATTGAACAAGGAGCGGCCGCAGCTAACTTTTTTGCTGGCGGCGGGTTGAAGCTCAAAATTGCGCTACGCCGGCTCTGTACCTTCCTATTCATTACATACTTTTGCCCCATTGGTGTCTCTTTCGCCACAGCGCTCAGGCCGCGTGCGTCCCTGTTCCTGGCATTTTCGTGGAAAACAGAGCGCATTTAGGGCATACCTGGAGCTGTACTGCGGACACTATGGTGGCAGCCAAATGCGCGTAGGCTCTTTTGCATCGCGTGCATTATAAAATTGGTAATATGCGTGTGTAGGGCCGGAGCAGCAACGACGCAATTCTGATACGACTTCCGAGTTCCTGTGCCCCATATTTCTGCAGCAGCAAAGGCCCATTTTCGTTGATGATTATGATGGTGGTGATGATATTTTTGAAGGAGACTAAAAAGTTCTGGGTACGGAACGAGTTAGCATGCCCCCCCCCCTGAAATGTGGATTAGGGGGGTGAATCTTTGCGTATATTCGGGTCCTGCGGACATTACGGACATTGCGGGATTAATGAGCCATTAACTTATTTGCTTCTGTTAATAATAAAAATAGTTGGACGAGATGAGCGGAAACGCTGCGGCGCAGACGACGACGTCTAAAAATACACCGGCAGCAAAACCCGGGGGATTTACAAATATTGGTGGTCCCGCCGCTAATGGCGTCGTCAGATGTATTTCATTAATAATATCTATTATAATTAGTTATATATAAGTTATATATACAAACTCGGTGTTCCACGTACTTCCCAGGACCCGCACTGGACGCGCGGCTTTCCGCCTATGGCTCGTGTCCTTCTCCACAGTCCTGCCAAACAGAGTTCGTGCTAGTCCACATACAGCCTAGCCTCATCGCAGAATGCGCGTTTGGAAATGCACCTGCCCCAATCCGGTTGTTTAAGTGGTTTTTCGCGCGTCGCTGCCAAAAATGCTCGCATTCCAACCAAAAATTGATGTCGACTGAAACATATTCGAATTATCTGCCGCATCATATTCTTCTGTCATCCCACAATCTTCTCTTCCTCCACTTACTGGATAATCACCATCTAATATTTATATTTATATTTCTATCTCCCCTTGCACACGTCATCGACTCTAAACATCCTCGATTGATCAATGCCCTCCTTTCTCCGCCGCTCGTCAACCAACGACTCCGCCGGCTCCGCCTCCGGTAAGGAAAACCGCCGCTCCCGCCTCAACTCTCTCTCCACCAAAATCACGCCCGAGGAGCGCGACCGAATGAAACAGCGCACCGCCAATATCGCCGACCCGATCCTGACCGCCATGAGCGAGGAACAGCCCTACGAGGTCTCTGCCGCTCACCTCGGCCAGCACTCTTCAGTCTCGCCCGAAATGCATATGCGCGACATGTTTGGCAACGTCATCGAGGAGCCGGACAGGTCGAATCCCACCCGGAGCCGGACTGAACGGCCGCTGGACACCATTCGTAGCTTCGAATATGCTGCGACGGGAGACAAGCATCGTACGTTCGTTATTTCTACATACCTTCTCGTTTGGCCTCACATTAACTCCACCAGTCAAAGAGCAAATATTCCGCGAACGCCTACCCTGGGAAGGCAGACGCTATCAGCCAACTTACAATGCCTCCGCATACGGCGACGACACCTACGACCACGTCGGCGCAGACCACTACGCTCCGCCTCAAGTCGTCGCCCCGTCCTCCGTCTCTTCCGCTCCGCGCCCCACCATCCAGCTTGGAAACTCGGGCGAGACCTATGATTCCGAATTGCCTCGCCCGAAGAAAGACAAAGAGAAAAAGAGAGGCCTTTTCGGTCGCAAGAAGTAGACACCTGACCTATTAGACAGCATCATATACGATACAAATATAAATTTTACTCTCGCCTGGATTTGCTATACGATTGCGCTTTGGAGTTGCGTTGGTTTCTCGGATAAAACAAATAAATGGTCTTGTATAAACAATATACTACAATCTTGACAATATGACATGAATACTGCAAAAGAAACGAATACATATAACAATCGAAATACATATAATAGACAAACTCCCGACTACTGACACAAAATGCATTTATACCCCTCTCCGATCCCACGATCATTCACTAACGACATCGTCCCTCGCCCTGGATCCAAAATCTTCTCCAAGCACTGCCTGTGGTAAATATGTTTGCACTTGAACATAACCAGCGAAACCAGCTCGCTCGCCGCCCCTCCGGTACTGCCACTCGTCTGCATCTCGATCACGCTACTACCTGCCGGACCATTGTCGAGCGCAGTCGCTGCCGACTCACCGGTATCCTCACCCGGCTTAAGGAACACAGTCCGCTGCCGTTCGCGCTCGTCATAAGCCGCGCCTTTGCCTCTGACAACCCGTTCCGACTCATCTTCGTCCCCGCCGTCTTCGCTCGCAGACGCACTCATCCTCCGTTGTTGTCGACGCCGTCCGCCGTTAGTCAGTGTCGAACTCTGTCCCGTCCTGCCTCGGCGCTCCTCCTCGTCCTCCGCGTCCTCCTCATAGTCCGCCTCAAGCTCGACATTCTTCGCTTGCGACCGAAACCTGACTTTCCGCCGTCGCTCAACGTCAACAAGTTTCCGCTCCCACGCGTTAAGAATCTCAAATGGCGCGTTCGGTCCACACACCTTCCTGCCACACACCTCGCAACTCTGCCCGCCAACGCGCCAGCCCTCTTGTCGAATCGCATACACTTTGCTCACATGCACCATCAAATCTTTGTTCAGCAGCCGGTTCGTCAGTGTGAGCAACTGGCGCTCGTAAATGTATGCCTCGAAAATGTTCGCGAGCACATTCCGCAGATCGACGACCGACGGCGACGCAGCCGCCGTCCGTGCCAGGAACGCTTCCAGAATTCGAAGGAATGATGTCGTGGTGCCGGGCGCAGTGGCTCCTGTTGCACTCGTCGTGATGTTGTTTGCGCTGACTTTCGTCGTCGTCGTCGCAGCTAAAAGTGCCGAAAACACGTCTTGCACTAACCGCCGCAGGAACAGGATCGTCTTTGTCGGAGAGTCGTACGACGACGAGTGGCTCATCTTTTCAAATACTGTGATGTCTGGGAATAGCGTACTCGACACATCCCGAGTTAGCGCCACGATCGAATCGATCAAATCCAGCCATATCATCTCGGCCTCGGATAACTTCGTCGCGACCGCACCAGACGACGGTCCACTCGTCGTCGTCGTCGTCATCGTCGTCTTTTTCGACCGCTCAGTGCATAGCCGCGTGCCGAGGATAACATAATGCTGCAAAGTACGCTCAACTTCCACAAGCTTCCGCTCATCAACATGCACCCACCGCCCTCGATTCCGTGTCCGGCCCCGAGAGACAGAGTCAGGATACAGCTTGAGCAGTTTTTCCTTCAAATACCCGAGATGCGCAATCAACCGCCGTATAGCCTCAGCATACTGGCCCTCCGACCTCAGCAAGAAAATCTCGCCGTCAATCACCCCAGCGCTTTCCAGCGCAGAAAGGACTTTGCTCAGCCTCACGTCGCCTTTCTGGAGATACCGCAAGAAATTAATGACTTTGCCCTTTTCAAATTCACATAAGAGCGTAATATATGTTTCCCGCGCCTGCTGTGTATTCCATTTCGCGCGCTGCTTGCGAGGTAATACCGTCACCCCTTCCCGATGGAGCTCACTCTTGAACAATGACTGCAGGTATTTGAACTGCAAATCCTGACGATCCAACAGCTTGTCGTAAATCCCGGCGTGTAACTCCGGCATGTACTTCTCGACCACTTCAGCCGCGCGCGCGGGATCCGTGATCACCAGGTTCCTGAAATTCTCCGCCATCGCAGCGCGAACTTGTGTTCTTTGCTCCGGCGACAACTCCGATTTATTTGCAAGGCATTCCTCGACCGTCGTAAACACCTCGTCCCGGGACCCGTACGTCGTCGCCGCACTCGCACCAGTCTCGGCGTCCAAGTCCTCAAAATAAACTGAAACCAAACGTGCGTACTGTTTCTCAGTCCGGAATATCCACTTGAGCACCCGGAAATAGCGAACCTGCACAAACGTTTTGACGAGATCGTCTAGCACCTCGGGCTTGTATGCGGACAGCAGGTACTCGACACTCAGCTGGCAATCGTCCGCTATCTCAGACGACGGCGGCGCGCACAGACGCAGCATTACTTGTCGAAGCAAGTACTCTGACAGCGAAATAAACTGAGGGTACTTCGCCGCGTTGCGCGCAATGAACATGTCCAGGTAGATCGTCTCCTTAGGACTAAACTCCGCACCCGACAGAATTTCCAGTAAGATGTTCACAATGTACTGCCTTGACATTGCCCGTCCAAAAATCAAATCATCTGGAAGCTCATGCCGTTTCGTCTTCGCGTCATCATACACATCGTCCTCATCTGATGCCGCGTCATCTTGCGCGCCATTCAAAAACGTGTCTTCAAAAGCTTCGTTCATGGCCGCCACGAATGCCGCCGCGTCATATTTGAGTAACACACGGAGATACGGGAATGATTGCTGGCCGGTCTTCTCTTCGCCTTCGCCATCCACAAGGATCTCTGTGCCGTACTCACGCGGCCAGGTGACTGTCGTGCCCAGGAACAAGAAGTAGTATAATGACGCCTTGGCACCTGCTGCATCGTCATCTTCGAGGTATTGACCCGTGGGATACACACGGCTCGTGAAGATGTACGACAGATACGAATACACCTTCGAGATATCCACTCTCTGCTTCTCTACAGCACTCTCGTGCTCATCCGTGCGGGCCGCATCCGTATTCGACACCGTCGACGAGTCCGACGATGTCAGGTTGAAGTATCGGCTGATCAACTTCATAAAGTCTGCCATCGGAGAAACGTAATCGCCAAGAGCCTGGTTCCACACATATATCAGCGCATCGTAGAGTTCGTAGTTGCGACACAGCGTCGTGACTTGGTCAATATCCAATGTCGCCGTGTCTAAGTGACAAATCATTTCCTCCAGCCGCTCGTTGAGAGCAAGTGATGCATAAATGTTTATCAGTTCCTTCACAATCGCCGGTGGAAACGACACGATTTTCTCAGCAAGGATATACGGCTCGAGCGTCTCGAAGTAAATCCCGCGCAGATTCGCGTTCTCAAAGTACTCGTACACAGAGTCGAATAAGACATCGAGCGCGTCCGCGACATACAGCGCCTCGAAACTTGCGTCTGCGAGCTCTGCAATCTGGCGATATTGCGCGTCCGTGTCAATCTGCTGCTGTTCCTCGTTCGCGGCGATCGCAGTCGGCGTCGTCGGCGTGCTACTTCCGCTATCGCTCAACTCATACCGGAGAGCGGTTAGGACTGTATCGATTAATTTGTCGTACACTGTATCGTGTCGTGCCTTCTCGTCCTCTGGGAGACCTATCGTGACCTGATCTGTCTCACCAGTGTAGTACTTGGTCGCCAGACGGATCGCACCAGCAAATTTTTCGGCCTCCATCAGCGCCATGAGACGTTCTGCCCAGCTAGAGAGGTGTCCGACGACAAACTCATATGACCCCTAATCATTAGCACCAAGATCCATCCAAAATGATCAACAGGTACCACATACCAATAAAAATATCCGTCCCTTGAACGTCCTGAAACTATTGAAAAACGCATCTGAGATCGTCGCGTAGTGGTCGCCGCCGGTACCACCGCTGATGACTAGTTCGTTTAGTTGCTTTGAAAAGTAGTCATGATGCATGATCTGTCGAGGCACGAGATCAACAATGTCTGTCACGCGCATGGTGTGTTCATTAAGGATCAGAAGTCGTTGTGTGACCGTGACAAGAACAATTATCTGTTCAGTTAGCGAACTCCATATGCTTATGCATGTATCCGATACGCACCTGAGAATTTAACCACCGCAGCGACACGATAGCTTCATCCGCAACAAACTTCTTGGCTTCCGTGAACTCGAGATGGTGCATACCAGGCACATTTGGAGTATTTGCATTACTCTCTCGGCTACCCTCCTGCGCATGTGCGCCAACAGCGACGTCGAGGACACTGACCATATTGGACCAGCAGTACGCTAGCCGTGGGTTTGAGTTGTGTATTCCGTTTGTAGTACCGTTCAGCGCTCCTTTGACATGCTTCACGGATATGGCGGGGAACCAATCCAAACAACCACTCAGTCCCATAGTGTCTGATATCGTCTTTGGTCGACCGGTTTTATACTGTGTCTGTGCGGTCGGACTTGTTGAAATGATGACTAGAATATGTGGTGTCATGAGCGCGACTAGTCCTCTTGTTTCGACTGGATGCGGCGAGCTGCCAAGTGGCATTGGTGCAAACGCAAGAACGGACGTCGCCTTGCGCTGTCTTGTCTGTGTCTCACTCCGAAATCCCAGTGACGGATAGCGGCCGACGAGTCTAGTCGACTGGACTTGCTTGCCCATGAGATTCTGTAGACTGACGTGATAAAACGCCATGCCCTTATCGTCCGCGCTGGCAATCACGCTATGCCGCTTCGCCATAAATCCGATGTGCAGAATCTTTGCTTCCGCGACATGGCCTTCGTGGTACTGGTGATCTGGTCGTAATGGGTCGAATGGTGGGATATGTACTCGCGGTGCCAGAGGTCGTTTGATGTGCCAGATATAAATGTGTCCTTGCTCATGGCCACTCGCAATGTATGTATGATCGTGTGAGAATGCGAGGGCCGTGACTGCGCCGGCTTCCGTGACTATTCCTCTCGTTAGCAGTTTATTCATGTCGTGTAGATATTGATTAGACATACGGTTGGTATTTGAGCCGATGGCAGTCAACAGATTTTGGTTATAATCGAATATCAGAATCAAGCCCTTCGCGGTACCAACAGCAATGGTTGCAGCCACTGCAATGCAAGTCGGGGCGCCAAATTGCCGCTTGCCAGCCTCAGAATACACCTGGCTCGATAGCTTTCGCAGTTTGGTCCATCGCACGACTTCCCAAGGCAGCTTGTCGTCACTGGGGAGATTGTCGAAAGCATCGTCGAATGCCATAGATATAGACGATATTCGGGACTGCGCGAGTGACGGCGATGGCGAGGATGAGCGCAGTGAATATGCTGGCGACTCGAGTCTGGAGTGAAAGCGCAGGTCGAACGGACGCAGGGGCGGCGATGCCAACAGGAAATCGGACGATGAAGACATTGCTGGACTAGCCTACAAATGAGTAAAATAACGTATTATGGAGAAAATATGAGTAGCTGTTTCTTCCGATACGATAACCATGGCGAGCACGTCCGGGCCTGGGCTTGCTAGATGGATTATTTCAACTGATGGCTCTATATGAATTTGGCGTTCTCTGTTCGCGCGGGAATCTGCGAACCCGTCGCGCTCCATCGCAGTAAGTAGTCTCCTGAATTTCGACTGTTTTGGAGACGTCGTCACGACACATATGTGGGAGGTTGCGGTTGCAAGTAGGCAAGACTTCTGGCAGGCGCAGGGTTTCTACCTTCATACCGGCTCCAAATTAATCAGCTTCCATCGGACAACGCCCAAGGTATTCGGGTATCTCCATTTTGAATCACAGCAATTTTCCGGAACGGTTTGAGTCTGCGTGTCAACCACCATTGATTCCGTCAACCGATCTCCTGGCTCCCCAGTATACGGCCGTGTACTTACTCTGCTGTCGGTTTCATCCGCGCAAACGTCATGGTGCAGACCACTAGGAGTGAGCCCACGAAGGTTGGCCCACAACTCCCACCGCATATTCTCGCCGCCCGAGAAGCGAAGCGAAAGCGGCTGGCAGAGACTGCGGCCGCAGACGCGTGTAATGTGCAAGAAAACAATCCTGAGATCAAGGCTGCTCAAAATGTGACGTTGTCCAGAGACAGTATAGAAAACAATGTGGATCAATCGAAACGAAAGGAGAATGACAGTCCTGATGCTGATACGCCAGTGAAGAAGACGAGGACTATTGGACCATTTGTCGGCCCTGCGAGGTCTGATAGTCACGAGAATCCTGATAGGCACGATGGGTCGGAACCATCTAGCCATCTAAAAGTAAGTGCTAGCTGGGATGAATGTTACAGGGATCTACATCTAACTTAAATGAAGCGATTTGACGACGATGAACCGATGCGGAGTACGCAAGCAGAAGAGAAGGCTTCTAGATCCAGAAGATCAGTGCGAGACGAATGGATGACGTTACCGCCCACGAAGAGCGACTGGGCTGCCAACCAAACTGATCCGCTGCAACTCCGACCCCGAAAGTTTTTGACGGGGTCCTCGGCGTCGCGTGCTGGTCAGGGCGCCGACCAGTCCTGGATGGAAACTGAGGCAGAGAGAAAGAAAAGGGTTGCAGAGGAAATGATGGGTCTTAGAGGGAAGCAAGAAGATCAACCAACAATCGGACTCTCGCGGCCGACTGAACGAGATGAGGAGCTCGCGCGGCAAGTGAAAGAGTATAACGTACGGTATCTGGATCGTGTACTGGCGCTGTATTAACCTTCGTCTAGGAACGAAACCGCGGAAAGTCGTTAATGGAACAATATCAAGCAGTTGTGAGTAGTAACTCTGGTGGTGAAGGCAAAAAACCGGATGATCCCAGCAAACGCGGGTTCGACTACGAGAAAGATATTTCGTCTGGCGGACGGACTATGGACTCGTCCAGAATCCAGGACTTTGTCAAGCGGGCGTCGTCCATGGACTCGAAGTTTTCGAAAGGTCGATATTTGTGAGGGGTACATATGTACAATGTACTATATAAATTGCTCTGTAGGAGCAATGTGTTCTGTATAATAGTTTGATGATGATCAAGTAAATATTATTGAATGGCATGACACAAATTGTGGTTATATTCATATAGTACGGTCTAATGCTACGGTTCTAGAAAGTCGACTTCCCCATAAAAATTCAGAATATATTTATAACGCAAGCGCCATGGGTATTTACGTATCGACGATATACTTATAGCTGACTGACGGTTTCTTTCTTGAGACGGTCACGTTAGTGGCAAGGTGGGCTGGTAATAGTGGCTGGAACGCCAGCGGGCTGAACGCGTCTCGGAGCGGCATCCGTCGAAGGGGGCCGCACAATTCCGCCTGCGCGTATCATTGCCCCGACATACTACAACAGCAAATATCACATTTACCCGCAGCCGGCTCTTTATAGACGCCTAGAATGAGGTATGATTTGCTACAATACAATTGACTTATTTACACATTCATCGAGACCCGATTGCGGTGTGCGAGCGAGTGCGAGGTACAATGGCATATGCTAACATGAGGAACCAGTGGCCGATTCGTGAGAGCATCCAAGTACAGGCACGTGTACGGCCAGCAAACCAAGAAGGAACTATGCTACGAAAACGTCCGCGTTAGGTATGCTGTTCTGAAGGTGCTTCGCTCTGCGAGCACAAGTTGCTGACGAGTGATATTGTAGCAACAATGCTTGGGATTCCAATATGATCAAGGTACATCCAGATTTAGAATACCCTGTAAACAGCCTGCTAACAAATTCGTCTTAGGTCAACCCTCTTTACTTATCGGTGAACTGGAACGCCTCTGGCGGTGGTGCCTTCGCTGTTATCCCGTTGTCTGAACGCGGAAAGATCCCAGACCAAATCCCATTGTTCAGAGGACACACTGCGACTGTGTTGGACACCGACTGGAATCCTTTTGACGACCATGTAATTGCATCTGGTTCCGAAGACGGCAAGGTAGGTTTTCATGGCAATCAGCTTGTCGGAAGATATGAACTCACACCGACAGGTTGGCATCTGGAAAGTGCCAGAGAATTACTCGGTCTTTACCGAACAAGGCGAGTCTATCGCTGATGTGTCGCCCGTCGCCAAACTGTCGGGCCATACCAGAAAGGTCGGCCATGTTCTGTTTCACCCGGTCGCGAACAACGTCCTTGCCTCGTCTTCGGGTGACTACACTGTCAAGTTCTGGGATATCGAAGCCGGCAAGGCCAAGACTACGTTGAAACACAACGATATGGTCGTTAGCATGTCGTTCAATTACATCGGATCGCTGATTGCTACTACGTCGCGCGACAAGAAAATCCGTATCTGGGATCCTCGGTCGGAGAAGGTCGTTGTAGAAGGACCCGGTCACGCTGGAGCGAAGAACCAGCGCCTCGTCTGGATGGGCGAATATGACCGTATTGCGACTACCGGATTCAGCAGAATGAGTGACCGTCAGGTTGCTATCTGGGATACCACGGACATCAAGAAAGGCCCTATTGGCGACTTCTACATGCTAGATTCCTCGGCGGGTATTTGCATGCCGTTTTATGATGCAGGCACGAAGTGCTTGTATCTGGCCGGTAAGGGTGACGGTAATATCAGGTATTTTGAGTATGACAACGACGAACTATACCCGCTGTCAGAGTATAAGTCTGCTGATCCACAGCGTGGTCTCGCATTCATGCCCAAGCGAGGTGTCTCCGTCCACGACAACGAAGTCGTTCGTGCGTATAAGACAGTTTATGACAGTCTAATTGAACCTATTCAGTTCATTGTACCGCGACGAGTATGTACATTGTTCCTGCTAGCTAATATTGCCGCTAATATTGTCTAGGCCGAGATCTTCCAATCAGATATCTACCCCGACTGCCCAAGTAGCGAACCCGCGATCTCAGCAGCTGAGTGGTTAGATGGCAAGGACGCCGCTCCCAAGCTTATAAACCTTGAATCTGTCTACGACGGTGTCGAGCCGGTCGCGGTTGACGGTACTATCCCAACATCAGCTCCAGTTCCCGAAGTCGCAGCTGAACCGGTCAAGGAGGAACCTAAGCCAACTCCTACTCCTGCCACCACATACAAGGTTCCAGAAAAGGATCTCGATAAAGTTCTTTCTACGCCAAAGGTCGATGATATGCTCGCTAAAGCCAGTCAAGCTGAAGACGCACGGGTTCCTGCCCCTCTCGCCAAGGAAGAAAGTTCATGGGACGCAGAGGACCTACATGAGCCAGCGACAGAGACTCCCAAGCCAGCAGTCAAAGAGACTGTTCCTGCGTCTCCTCCGTTATCTATCCCAACGGCAGTTACAGCTTCTGGTGCTGAGCCCATTACTGAACCGGCAGCTGAGCCGACACCGAAGCCAACCGGTGCTGCATCACTCGTCGCCAGTAAATTGGAGGCCTTGCATAATCACTTTACCGACGCAAAAAAGACTCTTGAGAGCTATGAGCAGCGATTTGCTGAGATTATCGCTTTGAATGCCAAGGAGCTTGCTGCTCGGGACGACCGCATAGGGGCTTTGGAGCAGCAGATCGAGAAGTTGAGGGTGTTGGTTGTCGCAAAGGCTGGGACGGCGGAGGAGGCCGCTGTTGAAGTGAATGGCATCGAGAAGGAGGATGTTGATGCCACTCCTGAGCCCGCAGAGGAGACGGCGGTGGAGAACTGAGATGATTGTGTTACGTCATTGTGGTTTGTATATTGTGCTTTTGGTCACATTGTTGTTCATGTACTACAGGTCGCCATGTTTGTCTGAAAAGTTTATAGAACAGTAGAAGTTTGTATCATCTATTGATCTATATATTTTAAGAGATGACTGTAATAGGTGAATGCAGGGCCGCTGGAGAAAGCCCGACGCAATCGTTTGAGGAGGACTTGCTGTTACCCGGCCCATATGGGATAGAATTTTCCTTGCGACAGCCAGGACAGCCGGGAAACCTATCATCAATACCGAATTGCAGCGCGAAAACGACTGGATTATCCGGGCTGTAATTGTTGCACAATTAGTTAACTGACACAAAGATGATCATCCGACGGCAACTCTCACGGGCAGTACCCCAGTTCACTATGGCGCTCGTAGACGCATCGCCGAGTAAATATCGCCCACAACTTCCCACGATCCAGCTGGCACACCCGCGATTCAGAGGCGACAAAAAGAAAAAGAAAGATACACCTTCCAGTGCTGCATCACGGCAAAGCGATATTCAAGCGCAACAAGCCCGCACGAAACTACAAGAACGCGAAGAGCGACGGCGAGAGTTGAAGCGGCGGACGGACAGGGAACGCACCGAGGCGCGGAATACGAAGGTCACGCCTGTGTTAATGGATATTGAGACCGCGGCGAGATATTTGAAGGCTGCAGAGGTAGGGCGACCGGAGAAGACGGCGACAATTACGATTACACTGAAGCTTGCGCTACCATTACATTTTCAGTCTTTGCGGGGAACAGTGCGGTTACCAAAGCTCCCTCAAGCCGAACGAGTCGCAGTTTTCACCGAAAATCCAGAGATCGCCGAGGCGGCACTGAAAGCCGGAGCGACATTTGCTGGCGGTGACGAGTTGGTGAATCAAGTCAAGAATGGGGAGGTTACGTTTGAAAAGTCTTTTGCAACGCCCGGGGCGCTTCCGCTACTGCGTGGCGTGCAGCGGCTACTTGGACCGAAGGGATTGATGCCTAGCGAACGTCGTGGCACGGTCGCCGACGACGTCGTCGGGCTGTTGGAGACGTCTCATGGTGCTCTTGATTTTCGAACTCGAGGAAAGATTTTGACCGCTGTTATCGCGAGAGTACGTTCATCTTTTCATTCTATCGGTTCAATATATAGAGAAGTACTAATGAATTTAGACATCGTTTACTCCGACAGAAATTGACAAGAACGTTGCAGCGTTCATGAAGGGCTTCAGAATGGCAATCAAAAATTCGACCAGCAGACAAGCTCCATTGGTTTCGGAGATAATTTTGAGCTCAACGTTCGGTCCAGGTGTCATGGTTCTCGCTTAAACGGAGAATAGAATGATATATGACTGTAGATGTGTTAGATTTTTGTACATATATGACGCTAATCGATCTGTGCGTGATTATAATCTTGGGCCTTGCACATTATATGATGTTGACGACAAGACAACTCTTGTTGATGGCAAGTTAAACCCGTCCGAACCTGAAAAACTAATCCGTAATTATTTGCATGCACCTTAACCCCAACGTTACAAGACATGAATGTCCAACAAAAATTTACTCCTCAACCAATAGCGTAACCAAAGGAATCAACATGCCAGCCACAGCTGCAACTGTATCTTGTATCGAACCCGCTGGTCTAGACGACCCACCTGCTTCCAATTTTATGCTCTCAGCGGTCTCATTCATGACGTGAATAGCGACATACAAAAATGTGCCGCCGCTGAACAACAGCAAAAAACCTGTCCACCACTGGATCCCAGTGCCCCCGTCATTGGAGCCTCCAATCATAATTGCAACCCATGTCACGAGCGCGCCGATCGGTGCAGCGAGCGAGAATACTAGGAGATGCTGCTTGACTGTCCGTCTGTGCATGCCTGTCCGGAGGAGAACCGCGGTCATACCGAACGCTGCTGGGGTCTTGTGTAACAAAATGGCGATAAAAACGATAGTTTCGAGAGTTAAACTGGAAGAGGCAGCGCTGGCCCCTAGCGCGATGCCGTCCGCTGCAGCATGAATAACCAAGCCCGTCGTCATCGCAGACACAGTATGACTGTTCTGGCTATCCGATGGTGACATTGAAGATGGACTAGACCCTGACGAAACCGAATACGTCCGCAGTTCCGAGACATCGACGGAATTGTGATACGAGCCAGTATTACTCATGAAGTAGGCCGGTATTTTCTCGATTAAATACATCAGAATAAACCCGCCGATAAGGGCTACACCGACGTATTTGTGAGTCGGAATCTGGTTCTTGTTTTGCACCGGGGCTTGGCGTCTGCTGAGGGAGGTGTCATCGTGATTTGGCAGGAAGTTGTTAACCTGCCGCCTGATATATTCCAAAGTTCGTTTCGTCTTATCACCGCCAAGGTCTAATCTTGTTAGACTCGGTTGCATACAAGATCTACATCGCAATACTATACCATTAATATTAGTGTTAGGCGGATCCAAATCAATCGGCGGCTGTGGCTTATAGATTGGTCCCGGCCGCGCATGCCGCGGAATTGGCGTCGAGTACAAAGTCTCCACCCCTTCCGGAACAATAACGATTAGGGACGTGCCCATGAGAACGCCGGCTCCGATGGTGGAGACAAGTCGTAGGCGATCTGACGACAGTGAGACTACCAGTGGTAGCATACCAGAGCCGAACGAGCTATAAGGAGTTAACAATAATCTAACTCAGGAATTTGCTGGGTTGCTGGCAGTTGATTCAATTGGAACATCCGCCAATAATTTTGGCATGATAATATTGAGAGAAACTTACGCCGCACCCATAAGTATTGATAAAATTATTAAGGTGATCAACCCATTTATCGACTGCATCTTAGACTCAGAACGTAAGAGCACTCCCTGTCGAAACGCAAAATCCGCACAGCCAGTCCTAAGATTGAAACGTATCAGTATTTAGCAAGGGCGTGATACTAGCGTCGTGAATTGAAGATGTCGACACTGGGCATTGATCTGGTAGAAGGTACGATAGGAGGAGGGCGTCTTGTTGGTTTGCAGCACTCGGCCCGCCATGTCAACCGGCGCACAACCTCTACAATTTAACGTTCTGCTTCGCGCCACTCATTGATCAAGCCACACCTTCGCGACGCGTCCTCATCATTTCTGTCTAAGCATAAGAACCACCGAATGCTAGCATCGCGTATCGACCGCCATGTCAACGTCCACTGTTCGTCCCGAAGAATGGACGGCAGATTCTAACAAAGTTCTCACGATCTCACTAGGTTTGCATGCACGTTGGTTGATTTACCAACGTATTAATTGCTAATGCACGCGCATATGTATAGTCCGATCAGATGGCACGACCGTTGGATCTGCATTTCATCCACAATTTACGTATCCCATATTTGGCGAGGCCGAAGCCATTTACGGTTTTAAAGATCTGGCGATCGAGGTGTGTGTCGCGTCGTGTTTAGAGTGTGTTGGGGGCTGCTAAATGGTTCGGGATGTAGCTTAGGTTCGGATCCACAGACTTGGTGCCGTATTTGAAGGTGTCGTATTCGGAGAAATTAGAGGATAAAGAAGTTTTGGTTGGCGTGATTGAGAAGGATAAAAAGCTAAGGCGTCAAGATGAGGAGTCAGCAGAGGGCAACGAAATGGACGGAAACGGCGAAGAAGACTACGACAAGGAAGCGCAAGGCTCAGACAATCCTGGCATCAAAATGCGCGAGTTTCTTCCAAAAGGCGTGTTCACTGAAGAAGAGCCATGGCTCGAAATATTGAAAGACGCGGAGAGAACGTTCACACCGCCGGGCGAGCTTGTTGCAAGCTATTCCCGAAACAAGTCGACTTTTGAAATCTGGAGGGCTCCGATTTCTGACGAGAAGCAGAAGGTGCTCCATGAGCAGATGCAGATATTCGTGCTGTTTTTGATTGAAGGGGGGTCGTACATTGATGCCGAAGATGACAGATGGCGGGTATACACGCTGTACGAGAAATCTACGAATGGAGTGTACAGTTTTGCAGGCTTTACAACTGTATACTCGTATCTGTGGTACAAGAACGCCCAGATATACGACTCCTCTACGAAACTCGCCGCCCAGTCAGACGACGATTTTTTCAATCTATATCAACGCAGGCGGATATCACAGTTCGTCATTCTGCCGCCCTTTCAAGGACAGAAGCATGGAGCAAAACTGTATAATACACTTATGGACGAGTTTTACAAGGACTCCCTGGTAAAGGAGGTGACAGTTGAAGATCCAAATGTCGCGTTTGATGATATGAGAGATAGATGCGATATGCAACGGTTGGATAAGATTGGCATTTGGAATGACGCTGGGTTCACGAATGCGCCAGTCAGCAAGGAGTGGGTTCGTTTCGCGGAGGCAAAGACCAAGATCATACCGGTATGAGTTTTGCCTACTTTTGTTACCTATGTCTTGCTAATTGTGTGCAGAGACAATTTCAGCGACTGATGGAAATGGCGTTGCTTAGAAGACTAAAAAAGTCAGATGCAATCGAGTATCGGAAATACCGATTACAGGTAAAGCAGCGACTATTCAAACACAACAATGTCAGTTTTCTATGCTTTGTTGTCTGGGCTTATCTAACTATATTGTAGGAAGCGCTGAAGGATTTGGATAAATTTGAGCGGATCGAAAAGATCGATGAAGCGTATAGATCTGTGGAGGAGGATTACTATCGGTTGCTAAGCGGCGTTCCTGTGCCAGAAAATGTTCCCGAGCACGAGGATGTGGTTCCAGAACCATTAGCTGAAGTCGAGCCTGACCCTAGGTTGAAAGGCAAAGGAAAAGGCAAGCATGTTCAGTTTGAATTAGGTGAAAACGAAGATGGCGTGAAGAGAGCAAAACTTGAGTAATTTCAGTGTTCTGTAGACTAGAATTGTAACATAAATCTACGTTTTAATATCCATATTTACCATTTTATCAGCCTAATTCTATTCCATGCATACTAGAAACTCCAACCTAAAATTTGAAGATAATATCCAATTTTATATAATAATTTTGTGCCCTGCTTTGGCATCTCGAATCCTCTTTCGATTCAGCCATTTTTCTCGTGACTTTAGTAGCTTTGTCTTTGCGGGCGGCGGCATGGTCCTAAGTTTCTGCGTTTTGAGGACTCGCAGTATGACTTCTCCCTTCGGAACGTCGCGGACCTCTGGCTCCGAGAACACCGTCTTTTTCGGCTTCGGTTTCTTTGTGGCGTCGTCCTGAATGTCATTTGTGGTGCGCACATCGGGAGTGGTAGTGACCTCCTTCAAAATCGACGATGGTAGGAACAGTGGTAGTTCCCCGTTTTCGACTGATTCTTCTTTGTTATAACCAGCACCCTTAGCCTTCTTCGCCACCTTCTGCGCACGTAACCGTGCATCTTTTGCGTTGCGCTTGGCACGCTGCCCCTCTCTGAAACTCTCAACTTCCCGCTTCCTCCCTTGTTCGTGTAAAATCGCCGCGTGTCGACCATTTTGAAACGACACATCTTCCGGCGCCTCATCATCGTCATCGCTTTCCTCTGTATTACCAAGCTCCTCCTTCTCAGGCGAATCGCTTAGTTCCTCTTCGGCAGTAAAATACCCAGTCATAGGCGTATCCTGCACTCCATTCACCCCATCCTCCTCTCCACCATCTTCGCCACCAAACCTGATATGCCCCAACTTCTTCGACGTCTGCGGAGTCTTAAACACAGACGTAGGTGTCCCATTGGTAACAACTTTCCCGTTAGCCGTTCCATTCGTCATAGGCGTCGACACTTGCCGAGATTTGCTGCTCTCTGACGCGACTAGTGCCGCCATTCGACGCGACGAAGGACGTGATGATGAGGATTGCGGCGTGCCGGTTTCTGATGGTCGTGCCATTACTTGGTGTGCGAAATATATTATTCTTGTTGGGACTAGAAGTAGAGGCGCTTGATTCTGTTGGATGAATAGAAAGTTTCTCGCCCGCTGATGCAAGCCTGGGAGTTACCCGGTGTTAATGGTGTAGGGTTAGGGAGCACCGCATTCAGGGGCTTTCACGCAAGCCTGACTCAGGCTGCAGATCTGCAGCCCATAAAGTATAACAGCTGTTCAACACTTCGACTTCTTGGTTTATTCTTTGGACTTAAAGATCTTGACCTTATGCGGATAATGTATTGGTTGCGCGCTCTAGTATGTCGGCATAAAGGTGCGGACATTACTAATTAATTAATTCTAGGAAAATAAAGCGGGCAATAATATATAGTAATCAGTGATATGGCCTACGTTTCAGGTTAACAAGATTGGCTAGAGTACGTTCCGTGTTTGCTATCTTGGAGCAGGCAGAGCGTGTGCGCATTCTTCCGAAGGAAGTTCCTACTTGCCTTGCCTGTAAAAGTTTGCGATTGAAGACTAATGCCGGAAGGTAGAGACAAGATATTGAGGACTGTTTATGTGCTTTCTCTGCCGCCATTCTTCATGCAGGACGTATGATACTAAGGAGCAGAGCATCACTCTATTGCCTGACACCAGAATAATGCCTTTACCGTTTTCGTCAGGTCCTACCGAGATTAGTGGCCACTAAGACTTGAATTAGACGTTAGTAGACTTGCAACGGGGGCATCTTCTGAGCATAGTAGAGCTGCCTGGATGCAGCCCTTAGGGTATTAATATACAAAAGAACGGCAAACGGCTCAAGATATCGGAAACAACGTTTCTAGTCCTGGGGATGGAAGTTCCGATGAAAGGCAGCATCAGCACGAATAATATGCCGCACAATGAGTCCCAATTCAGAGGTTTAAATAGTGTTTCTCGGTTTATCGTAGGGTTAGAGTGTCTTGCGAAAAAGAGCTATTTAAGGTAGTATATTTGCTGAAGGCATGCATTCAATGGTGGCTGGCCATACACAGGCTACAACAAATGCGTGGCGGCTTCTATAGTGAAATGGGTACTATAATTGTCGCATGAGTGCAATATGCACTAGCTTAGTCCGAACCTAAGGTTGCTGTAGCTGCGGTTCATGCGGAGATACACGTGCAAATCCTTCGAGCCGGGTCGAGGAATGGGTTAGGGTGTAATGCGGCTGGCGCGAAACTTCTCGTACTGGGGACATGGACTTTTGTAGTGAGCCTGCATGCGAACAAGCGAACGAATGGCCGACTACTACTCGGCCGTCTTTAACGACACGTCCACTGGCATCACTGCGATATCGCTACACTGCCTCGTTTCTCATCTGCCAAGCTGCTTCTTTCTCTGCCAGTTCAGCACAAACCCAACGCGCAGAATAACTTTCTTTGTGCAGCCCAATCCTCGTCGTTATAGGTCTGCTTTCACAGCTGCAGTCATTCAACTACGTCTATGCTAACAGTCATCAGGGCCTGCGCAACGAGGTCAAAACTCGTCTTATCAGTCGTTTTCTGCTGTTGAGAACATCTGTCAACGTCAGACATGGCTATCTCCGAAGCCCTGGCCCGAACGCTTAACGTCGCCGGCAATACCGTCGCCAAAGAAGCAAAGGACTGGCTGCCTGTGTCTGCCAAAGGAAAATGGTCCTCGAGATTCAAAGCCAACGAATCATCCTCGGCAGCGTCTTTCTCCCCGTCTACTTTCGGCCAGACCTCATCATCCGCCAACTCAACTCTCTCGCTTCCTCGATTTAACCCGCCTCGCACACCGCCGTATTACGATAACGATGATGAAGGCGGACCCGGCTCCCCGTCTAGGACGCGACCGAGGTCGGCCTACTCGCGCTTACATGCAGATATCATGATCCCAAAGCGCAACATCACACTCACCCAGAAGCTCGCAGCTGCTCTCGTCGGCGTTTGGTTCGTCATTTTTTTCATCATAATATTCCGCGGCACTGCCCCCCAGGTGGACTTTGACCCTTTACGGAACGAGATCCATAACCATAAGGTCATAATCTCGCCCACGAATCCGAATATTAACTATGTTGGTCGCTGGTCACGGAACAAAGCTCAGGGATCCGCCACTGGACTGCTTGTGTCGACTTATTTTCCTGGCACATATTTCGATGTGCGGTTTACTGGGACATCGTTGAGCATTCATCTCGGCAATCTCGACGATCCCGTCACAATGACTGTTCGGATTGATGACAGTAATACGTACGAAATTCTTCCGTACGGCCGTGAGGTTGTGTCACTGGCTAGAAACCTTCCTGATGGAGAGCATGCAGCCAGAGTATTGTTCAGTGGTGCCCGAAGGACCGACGTTGAAGCTTTGTACGTCGACAAAGGAAAAGCCTTGCTTCCCTCCGCAGGCAAAAAGCGCCAAATAGTCGAGGTTTTTCAGGATACTTATAATAGTGTAAGCTCTTTCTTCTACGTTTTCTCTAATCGGTACTGACTTAATAGTCGCATCCCGATGTCCTTTCGTGGTCATATATACTGGCTAGCAAATTCGACGTCGACCGCGTGTTAATATCTGGAAACGACATGTGCATAAGTAACTGTCCCAACGACGTGATGGGCCTAGATAAGTTCTACTTCCTCGGCAGTTTGTCAGCGGCTCGAGGGATGCCAAAATACTGGCACTTCGAAGAATATCGGCCGAGTCTGATAATCCTGGATCTCGGTGTCGCCACGAAGCGACTAATGGAGAAGAAACTCATGTACAGGTTGCTTCTACCACAAGATGCGTCAAAAGTCTACTCCGAGTCATACATGAACTTCATCCGCCAAATTCGGAAGAAGGTACATAAGCGGGTACCCATTTTATTGCTTCGACCATTCGACGGATCGCTGGAGACCGAAAGTCTGCTGGTTGTCCAGACACTTCGCCAGCAAGGCGACAAAAATGTGCATTGGATCGACACGACCGGCTGGGCTACTGATACATTGGATGACGAGGCCACTAAGCACGAAAAGCGGGCCTCGTTCTTGAGTTTACATTCGTGCCCATTCTTGCGACCGCGAGACGAATGCCAGTTTTTGTATCCTTTTGAGGGCAAGCTCGAAATCTAGGCGGCATTTTGTGCACGGCCATCTTCTTATTACTGGCATGTCCATACGGCATTGTCTCAGTGTTTTCGTATCTGACATTTTGTAATCATATTTTGGCAATGTATTTTTGGCATTTGGGTTTTAAAAATTTGAATTCATTCTGGCATCTTGTATTGGTGTTGTTTTATTGGTGTCATAGCCCAGGTACATGTATTATAGATTCGTTTGGGTTACATGTTGCATAGGATGTTTGATTTTGGATTTTGGGTATTGTATTGTAATTCTAAACGATTCGTTACTGAGAACAAGAATTCCGCTTTAGTGAGGGTCTCGTGGGCAGTTCGCGATGTTACGTCAGTCCGATAGCGACTCTATCGCCACAGATATGCGTGCATGTGCTGGCATGCTCGCGCGTAACTCCTGTCACGTCCTCCCGCAATCGGTCTGGTCGTCTTCCATCGTTGTCTGCGGTGGACATCAGTGGTCCACACCCCACCACCAATACATACCATCCACATTTGCGCCATCCACATCAATCTATCGGCAGGCCAGCAACGAGCCTTGTCGAATCAGTACTCATTGCGCAAATAAAATTAGACTCGTCGTCAGCAATTCGGGTAGTCGGGACAGGTAGGAGGCACAAAAGAGGGGCTTGAGCGTGTGCCATCCGACGATTTTGTAACAATACCGCATAATTACATGTCCTCGCGGACCTGTCTGCACTCGCCAGCGCTATCGAGATTCGTGAGCCGCGTCGCGTTGTACGTGCTGCCCTGGCCACCACTCACGCTGCTGACGATATTCGCTCTGAATATCATGGACACCTCCTCGAACGCAACGGTCCCCGCTCCCCGACCTGGGAACGGGACAAAAACGCCACTAGAAGATGGGCTTAATATGCCGCTGCTTGTCGGTCTTGTCTCGACGCTCGGGTCGATCGTCGTGCTGACGGTTTTCTTTGCGATTCTTTATTTCTTATTTTATACGCGGCAGGGACGAATTTTGTTGCATAGGGGAAGACCGGGTGAGTACGATGACGAACAAGCGTTCCTGCGCGAGGAGGAGGAGGGCTTGCAGCATATGGACGATATCGCGCGAACGTCCTATCTCCAGTCTAGAGGTCAGTAGGGATCAAAATGGACGGCAATGCCGTGATGGAGCATGCAACTTTGGATACATGAAAATACTAAAACTTTTTAGCATTCCAAGAAGCGAATCCACCCGACAGCATTCCTACGGACATCAGCTTATCACAATTCATGGCAATCCAGGAGAAAGGAGTTTCAGCATGGGAATTTGAACCTGATTTCGAAAACGCGAATTGTTTTGTTGAAGCTCGGACGGAAATTGCATTCTACGATTCCGAGTGCTGTGTGCAGACTAACTTGCCCGTACCGAAACAGAACGACGTGTATTACTGGGAGGCGAAGCTGTACGACAAGCCAGAACAAACTTTGGTGTCGATCGGAATGTGCACGAAGCCGTACCCAACCTTCCGGTTACCGGGATACCACAAGTTCTCCGTCGCATACAATTCACTCGGCGAGCGGCGTAATAACATGCCTTTCCATGGCATTCCGTACGGTCCACCATTGCAACAGGGCGATGTCATCGGCGTCGGTTTCCGGCCCCGGACAGGAACGATCTTCTTTACTCGCAATGGTAAGAAGCTTGACGATGCTGCGCACGGCATGAAGTTCAACTTGTTCCCTACGATTGGCTCAAATGGACCGTGCACGGTGCACGTTAACTTTGGGCAGGCAGGATTTGTATTCATCGAGGCCAACGTCAAGAAATGGGGTCTTGCGCCAGTCACTGGGTCGCTTGCTCCTCCGCCACCGTATGGCGCCGAGCAGGGCTCGATTCTACTAGAAATCGGACGGGTCGGATCCGGCATGGTTAACAATTACGGAAGTTTTGGCGGCATGGGAAGTTATCGCGGCACACGATCACCGTTTCCTCCCACGGAATCTCACGACCACGACACATCTGATAGCATAAACATGTCCAGCATTCGGATCGTCAGCGACCCATCTTCGTCAACCGCAGCATCACCCGTTGCACCCGTATCAGGCGTCAGAGTCGGACAAAATTTACCCGCGAATCATAGAAACGTCAGTTTTCAGCCACACCCGCCGTCGAACCGGCCGCCAAGTTATACATCCGATACGGACGAACAGGCAGGGCCACCCGAGAATGCGCATTTGTTGGGCCAGTCTCCTCCACCAGCGTTTGAGGACAGTCATTAATGTGCTTTTTGCATCTTGAGTGGTTTATTAAATGTTTATGGTTATTGCTAATGATTCGGTTGTATGCTTGCTTGGTTTGTTGGATGGACGGGTAGCTTGGTCGGGCATTTTCTTGTTGTCTTTGGAAACAACGAGGTCGGTACACTAAGAGTGACGTTTACAGCTTTTATCAGTACGGATGATGATTGAAACGATAGTCGATACAGTTTTTTGTGTTGTTTCGGCGCGGTTGTGCTTGGGTAATTATCTCTCTCTTCGATTGTATCCTTTTTATTCTCAAACGCAAAAATTTGTTATTCATTGTGTTGCGTTGTTGTATATCCTCTTTACATATCTTTACATTTGTTGTTTTAAGTCTTGGCATGTTGTGGATTTGTCTGTTATAAAGCTGTCTAAGCGTAGATTATTTATTTCGTTCTTATTTTCTTTTTTTTTAAGTTGGCGTCGTGTATGGTAGAAGCAAAATCGGAGGGATGATATATGTATTTACATATTTAGTATTACAATTACTATTAACTAATATTATTTAAATATATGAGAATGAAATAATGACCAAATAGTAATTTGTATGAATATACAAAGCGTGTGTGCGTGTGAAAGAAAGTATGTAAAAGTATTTGGGAAATTAATTAGTCTCGTGAGTAAATAGATAATGCATAAATGTTCAATTAAAGATGCTGCGACAGACAAATTTCAAAAAATTTGCGCCAAATAAGGTTTCACTACTAACCCTAGCCTCTAAATGGACTTTGGTTCACGTGATTTAGAGTTACGTGAATTAAACTCCGTCGTGGATAAGAACTGAAGCTAGTCCTTAATAGGATAAGCGAAATCAACGTAAAGGGCAAAGACACTCGCTATAGAGAGAGACCTTTGCCGGGGGCTTCTCTAACGCCAGCACTAGCCCGTGGAAGCCAGCGTGCGGAGGACTAGCTATGGAGCCTTGGAGCAAAAGCTCTCTATATTATACATGTTCATATGACAGCCAGATTTGTTTCTTGGAGACGTAGGAGAACTTGTTTGTTTTGTGAAGTCTAGAAAATCTAGCTGATCATACATGGGGTCGTGTGCTTTCGTCGCATACAGTCGAGAAATCATACGAAAATATGAATCCAATGATGGCGAGCGCCTATTGCATTTAATACTTTGCAATGGGGATTCACATGCCGGTAATATTGGGGATCATTTAATTCTCCTGAACTTGCGAGATGTAGTGGAAGTCAAGTCGCCCGGCCAGGAATATACTGGCAGAAGATGTCAGTCATCATGTGGACGTATCCGATCTCTTCCGGAGCCAGTAAGTGCCAGATACAATCGCAGACGGTGATTCTATCAAACAGTGGGCTTGGCGTCCAAATTGAGGCGATTGGGAAGTATATAATTTAATGACGACCGTATGCGCCTCGGCACTTAGCCTGGGCGGGTTCAGTTGGTTCGGGGCATGACCTGCTGCTGCAGACATGATCACCCACCGACATATTTAAGTCTAATCCAAAGCCAAACGTCTTCGCAGGTCTCATACATTTTTTGTTGAAGGTATCTGCATTACAGTAGCCAATAGTAAAGTTGCCGTGTCCGAGAATTGCGGAGGACGAAAGCCGAGAGTTGGCGAGGCGTTTAATATCGGAATTACGACTACGGACCGAAGGCATCAGATGGCGGCCTAAGTTTATCTATATCTTCACCCGTAGCATACTGTACGCAGCATAAGCATATCTGACACTTGTATTATAACTCTGTTTGTAAATAATAAGGAAGCGTGGACGGATTAATGCCGCTGTTGAAGGCGACTATGTAGTGTGCTGCGTTGCCGATACAGCGAATCCGGAACGCTTTGCGTATGCGTATGCGAATGCGTTCTACTTTCGAGGGCTACTAGTATAAGAGCCGCGTATGTAGCTTGATAAATTTGGAGCATGCCGTGGATATGTGCTGTAAATATTTGTGAATAGAAATATTAATATTTGATCCAGTACTATACTTACATACTTTGAAAGCGAATGCTGACAGTTGGTCTTCGACATCAGCCTCGGCCAAGTTGTCTATCACCGTGTTGCCGTACCCGGTTCCCCGGTTTAGCGTAGATTAACTTCTGGATTATCGAACTGTAAGTGACGAGGCAAGGGTGCCGGTCTCGTGCGGCGGTCCACAAAGCTCCATCAATCAGTCGGCTGCCGCATCTACAATCTTCTACTACGAGCAATATTTGGGATCCACACTCGTAAGACGCAGGCGCGGTTCATTCATGTCATTCGTTGCCTTTGGCATCTACGGTGTGATAACTAGTTGATTCTGCACTGTCGATCAGATCGCTTGCTTGGCGGCAGATACACATGAGGATGGGATTATTCGCAGGTATCCCGCTTCCGAATGTACGTGTCGGTGCGCTTATTCCGTCGTTTAACTTTTTCAGCGACGCGAAGGAGACGGAAGACACGCAGCCTGATCGATCAAACCGTATTCGTATGTATATCCGTCAGAGCACAGCGCCTCATAGCTGGTTGGCAATGAGATGCCAAAATTTCAGGAATATTGCTGACAGACAATTCAGATCGTATCCCCGGGGGCTTCGAAGAAAGCGGCGACGAAAGATCAGTCCACAACGTCCCACCGGCGGATGCCGACGGCGACTGCGAATCAGCTGAGCATGAAGGCGACAATGTTGACGAGGGCAAGCAACGCTCCGGCGCGAATTCGATCGCGACGGCCGGAAGCAGCGGCGGCAGGACAGATCCGCTTTCTATGCATATCTTGAAACGGACAGGGACCGATCAGCTCTTGTCGCGGAGGTATAGTACTGCAGCAGCCAGTGGTTCTGTTTCAGCAGGCGAGACATCGAATCCTTCATTGCCGGGAGCATTACTCCGGCAAGCGTCAAATATCAAGACCAACAGTCCTGTGAATGGGGGACCGGGTAGTAATACTATTGCAAATGTGAGTAGCAATACAGAAGATCGGCGCCGTAAAAAGCACGTATCTTTTTTGTCGCGGATGACTGGAAGGAATGGCAAGCGCCTCGATGACTCTGACTCTGACGAGGCCGGCACAAACCATACGCAGGATAAAGGCGGAAATAAAAGATCAGAAGGATACAACGCGGCGATATTTTCGCGCCCTATTGGATATGTCCCGCAATTCCCTGAGCCACCCAAGTACATTCGCATGCGGTCCCACCGGAAGGTTGCAAAGGAATTTGATCGGTTATTTCTTGCACAGGAGCTCTATCGGAAGCCGAATAGTACGGTAGACTCTGAGTCACCTTCATCGGCAACGGCGTCTACGTCTTCGTTACCATTACCCCAGCACAAAAGGGGCGCGATCTGGTCGCTAAAATTCAGCAAGGATGGAAAGTATCTGGCAACAGGAGGCGAGGACAGGGTCGTACGAGTGTGGTCAGTCTTATCTACACAAGAAGAGCGAGAGCTGTACGAGAAGGAAGAAGAAGAGCAGCAGGATCCGTTGCGACCTGACTCGGCATCGACGCATTCGCATTCACATCGGCCTAGAGGAAATACTCGCCGCAAACAAACACTCAATGCTCCTGTTTTCCACCCGAATCCCTATCGGGAATTTGTCGGGCACAAGGGGGACGTACTGGATCTCTCGTGGAGTAAGAATAATTTCCTGTTGTCCTCGTCTATGGACAAAACTGTCCGACTATGGCATGTTTCGGTTGAGGAATGTCTATGCTGCTTTCAACACCAGGATTTTGTCACGTCAATCGCGTTTCATCCGTTAGACGATCGATTTTTTCTTTCGGGATCATTGGACTACAGATTGAGATTGTGGAGTATACCGGACAAGATTGTAGTCTACTGGAATGATTTGTCAAATTACATCACTGCCGTCGCATTCACTTCTGATGGACAGACGGCAATCGCGGGATGTTTCACAGGCCTATGTTTCTTTTACGAGACTGAAGGCCTCCGATATCGAACACGAATGCACGTGCGTTCTTCACATGGTCGAAATTCTAAAGGCGCAAAGATCACAGGTATCGAGTTATTGCGGAAGTCGCCAGATTCAGTATCATCTGACGCACGACTATTGATAACGAGCAACGACTCACGAGTGAGGCTATATAATATTCGGGATAAGTCCTTGGAAGCCAAATTAAAGGGTAATGAGAACACTTTTTCTCAGATTAAGGCTACGTCGTCTGAAGATGGGCGGTATGTCATATGTGGGAGTGAGGACAACAAAGTGTATATCTGGGACATGTTCGCTCCCAAGCCTGGTAACAGTCGAAAAGATAAACATCCGTACGAGTATTTCACTGGTAGGCTCGGCTTGGATTGTTGTGTGTATTTCGATTAGTAACAAAAGTTTAGCGCACTCGGAAACTGTTACGGAGGCTGTGTTTGCGCCGATGACGACCATCCAGTTGCTATCACAATCCGGCGATCCTGTATATGATCTGTGCATACCACCGCCGGTAACGCTACTTTCTACAGAGGAAAGTTCAGGGCGTTCTGAATTTGCGAAAGCCCGTCCGAAGAATCCGCCGAAGTCGCATCCCAACGGCAATATCATTGTCACGGCGGACCAGACAGGTCATATCAAGATTTTCCGACAAGATTGTGCGTACGATAAGCGAAAACAGACGGATGAGGCCACCGCATTATTGAGCAAGACAGCAATTTCTTCAAGCGGAACGAGGCCGTCTACATTGGCGACTGTCTCCCCTAGCAATTCAATTACTTCGCCCGTGAATCCAACGCCTAGTCGGACAACGTCTCGGAGTACGATTGGGTCTTCGTCGATGAGCAATGCATCAAGGAGTTTCTCACGATTAGGTAGGCGTAAAAGCCGCGAAGTCACGGCGATGACTCCGACGACAATTCAGTCCTCCGCCCAGGGAACACAGCCCGCTAGTCTCATCGAGTCGGCAGTACGACATGACCCATCTCTAGCATATTACCGCGACTCGATAGAGGCGCCAATAGATCGGCAACCTCTAGATTACAACTTGCTATCTCCGACAGCACGTACATTTAGCAACGGGTTTTTCTCTGAAAGCGATGAGTCCGGAGACGAAGACAATGTACATACTGCAGACGAATTGACATGCTCGCGATGCGGTGGACAAAGTTTCAAGGCATCGATTACGGCGCGGAGGGAAACTAAACTTGTTTGCGCGACTTGCGGGTTGGTCATGACGTCGTGATTGTATTGTACAAGATAATCTTAGTTTATTAATATGTGTATGACACGTGTTTCCACGGAGTTACATGTGCTATCTGTATAGAGTTGGCTTGCTGCTGGTCTGCTGGTTAGCTTTGTACAATAGTTCGCTTAGGTGGTACCGGAGACAGATGATTTTGAAATAAATCCTACCCAGCGCAGGGCTAGGGATCGGCACGGATAATATCCGGGTCAATTTTGCCTTATCCATATCCTTATCCGTATCCAGTAAAATGTCTATATCCGTATGCGTATTCATATCCAGATAAATTGGCTTTATCCGTATCCATATCCGCATTATCCACGGATATCCATGGATAATCGGATGCGACTAAGTAATTTTACATCGCAAACTTTGAACGCAGGAAGAATTACTCAAAATATACACGTGTCAAATCCAACCAAGTTCAACCAATCACACGGTTCGGATTCAAAGATAACTAAATGAGAAGTAAAGAAACACAACGGAAACGGAAACACAATACAAGACCCACTTCTGGGACGTACAGTGACCAGATGGCGATGCAATATGAGGTGTCTTCCTACGAACTGCCACAAACCGTCGAACATTCGACAGTGCGGCTCGAAAACTACACTACTAATCAGATTCATTCATATTCCTAATTTCTTGCCTCCCTTCACAACCATCCACTGAACAAGACTCGGGATCATTGTAGCATCCGTCCCAATAACTTAATATTTCACAACTCATTTAAACTATCTCAAAATTATTACGTTATTTTACGTATTTATATTTGTAGTCCTATCTGTGGATATCCGTGGATATATTCAGTATTGCCTTATCCGTATCAGTATCCATATCCAGCATATTCTCCAT
Organism: Lipomyces kockii; assembly: GCA_030568215.1. Classification (NCBI taxonomy): domain Eukaryota; kingdom Fungi; phylum Ascomycota; class Lipomycetes; order Lipomycetales; family Lipomycetaceae; genus Lipomyces; species Lipomyces kockii. The sequence continues at coordinate 122,791 of JAJLTN010000538.1, read as the reverse complement.
CCGTTATCCGTCTATCTGTGCCGATCCCTATACCCAGCTTACCATCGCATACATATACCGAAGGAAGTCTGATCTGCACTTCCAATCGAGGCACAAAAGGACCCGCCGGCGGATGACGCAATAGTCATGCGTCATCTTCAACGCAGCCCTAATCCTACAAGATATTCGCTATCGTCCCGTACGCAGGGCCTAGCGAAATACGAAGGAGGTCTTTCGACCAGCTCACGCTGGACCTTCATCACGCTATACTGCGAAGTTTGTGCGGAATACACTATACCGAGGAAAAACTTGTCTAGAAATAGATTATACCTACTGTAAAGATCAGACATTACGTTACAAGATGAGTCTCTTAGCCGACGTCCTGTTGCTGTTTATCACAATTATCTGTAAGTGGCTTGAAATTCTAGTATTGGATAATCGAGAGATGCATGAATATGCTAAGAGTCGAATCATTTAGTTCCTCCCTTTGGAGTGTTTATAATAAGCGGATGTTCAGTTGATCTGCTGATCAACATCGCCTTGACATCGCTGGGTACGTTATAGGATATTCTGTATTTCGCGTATTATGTTACATACTGGTACTGATATTTCAATATAGGATATTTCCCCGGTCATATCCACGCTTTCTATTTGGTATGTATTTGTTCCTGTTTGCACTGGTAAAATGGGATGAGTTCTGATGTGCTGTAGGAATATGTGTATATGCAACGACGGGATTACGGTACCATTGAGCCGTTCGAGCCGGCACCGGGTGTTTACTCTGATGCGATTAATACTGGTGGTAGACAGGCATATGGTGCGATCATTGTCGAGGAGACGATTGTCGCGTAAACAGTCATCCACATGTAATTTGGTAGTTTCAGTGTAACAAATAATCAATTAGTGACGGTATACATTCTTTGGATATGGGTTGTACTATGTATTCAATGATTGATGTAACATTCGTTCCCGAGAGTATATAAGAACGGAGGTTTTCGATGGGCATACTGATTAATATATTATTCTTTCAATATAGTAAAAAAATATTATTTGCTCATATATGGCTCTCTATAAAACGGATCTCTCACTCACAAGCTATTACTCTGCATCTTCCGTCTCTGCGCTTCCTCGAGCCTTTTTTGCGTCTTGGCTTTTGCATCCGAAATCATCTTCTCAAAAGCAACCCCGCCATTGTTCACAACAACGTCCCCCAAAACGCCTTTCAGTACCTCATAAATCAACCCCACAAAATTCTCTCGTCGCAAAACATTCTCCCTCTGCCATTCTGCTCGTTTCTCCTCTTCACGGAGTAACCCTTCCGTATCCCCCACCGCCGCCAACAATTCCCGCCGGTCATGACAGACAGCAAGTAAATTAAACCGCACTTCATCCTCTGGATACCGCGCGATCCGACGATACAGCACTTCGACAATCTTTTCGGAAAACGTCTCGTCCGTGCAAGCGCCGTGCGAAATCGGATATGGCTGTAACCCGTCGAGTTCGTATAGCGTGCCATTGACGGGGAGGTATGCTATGAAATGATACAGATCGTCGTCGTCGCCAGCCTGACGCTGAGGTTGGGTTTCGTCGACGAAGGGCGTGGGACGAGAGAATGAGTTGTGTGTCAGTCTGATTAGTTCTGAATTCGACAAAGTCTCGCCTCGGAGCTGTGCATGGGTCAAAACTTTTATCGAGAGCAAAATATATCCGAAATGGGCATACCTCCGAATCGAAGCCCTCGACGAAAGCTTTAAATTCCGTCAATGCGCTGCCGAGCTGAATGTCGCTCCGATTAAGCACGATGGAAAGGATCGCTTGTGTTGCGCATGCGTTTTGGATTTTCTGACGTGCGAAGAAGATGGCATGTTCAGCATCTGGATCGTACGAACCGTCTTGTGGGATTCCGGGAGTTGTGGGGGCTAGTGCTGAGTGAGTGTATTTGAAGAGGAAGATGACGCCGTAGAGAGGACTGCGTGTGTGTCAGCAGTGCAAACATAAGAGAAAAGAAGATGGCGTACGCTACAGCGCGCAGTTGATCTGCATCGAGGGAGAGGAGCTCGTCTAGTTCTACTGACTTGACGCCGAGAGACTCAACTAGTTCCGTGAAGACACCCTGATACTGTTAGAGAGATAATTGTTATTTGTAGAAGACAAGGTTGTCATCCTCTCGCAGAGCGTCAAAGACCACGTCGCAATAACGATTGTGCCTATCTGCAATATCACTTACCGCATCCGATTCGAGTGTATTCCAACCTGATGACGACATTGTTCAATGAGTGGTGTGAATCGAGTGGGTGCGAATGTATCCACGCATATGTGTCGGACTATTCGCGTGACGGTGGATTTTGTCGATGCCGTCTCATTCGCGACCCCTGAATAATAGCAATGCAGATTTCTTCCTTCCAACTTAGAGCCCGCCACTCACCATATTACTGTCACGAATCCCTGTTTGGGTTACACAAGTATTAATGACATCAATACGCATATATTATCAGTAGAAATCATCGACAGTCGCGATGGACAACAGTGTCACACTAGGCAAGCTCGCCGTTGCAAAGGCAACTCTATCCGCTGAACTCCTCCGACCACACCCGTCAGGGACTCCATCTCCTGTTTCCTCGGACGTGATCAAGAAACTGCATAGCGCGCTCGACGCAGCATTACGGAAGAACTCCGTCGAGAATGTGCGGGTATGTGATATATCTTTGATTTAAATACGAAGGAAGGCTAACTAGCAGATTGCAGACTCTGAAATATCTGATTCTAGACCACATAGCACCTTACACCGCTCGCGTAATAGCACTCGGGAAATACCTGACAGCACTCTCACCAACCCTTCCCACCCGTCACTCCAAATTACACATCCTATACATCCTTAACGACGTTTTCTACCACTCTACATTTATCTCCAAATCAGGCGGGGAGTTTAAATCCGGGATTCAGCAGTTTCTCCCTACGTTGTTTGCGATTCCGTGGCATATTGAGAAGGTACGCGAACAAGTGGATGAGTTAGTGGGGATATGGAGGGAGAAGGAGTATTTCCATATGTTCTTTTTGCAGTCGTTGACTGACCCAGTTACGCTTGAGCAATGGCGGCGGACATTTGGGGGATCGTTGCAAGGAGCGCAGACGGAGGAGAGTAAGGAAGCCGATTTGGAGGATGATGGAAGAATCCCGCCGGTGCTGGGAATACAAGGGGCAAAGTATTTTGAATTGCCGGTGTCGACTATGCTCCCTTGTATTCAGGGCGCAATGCCTGTGCCAGTTAGTGCCCCAAGGCCGATAAGGTTGCGGCTTACCGACGATGGGAGGGCGCATGAGGACGTTATGAGCGCTGTAGATAGCTTTTATAGATGTTTGGAGTGGAAAGGAGGACGATTTCGGGAGGCGGAAGAAAAGGCTGATGAGGGTGACGAAGAGGAGTTTGCATATGAGGGATGGAGTATGGCATTTTTTAGAGCGAAACAGGATGACGAGATGGCTATGGAAAAGCGCCGCAGTAGGTCTGGATCAAAGTACTCCGACGAAGGGTCGCTCTATAGGCGACGATCTCGGTCCCGATCGCGATCATCAATATACTCTGATCGTTCTCGTTCTCGATCGCGGTCAAGATCTAGATCTCGATCTCCACGGGAGTATTTCTCTCGGTCGAGGACAAGGTCGCTCTCGGCGTCGTATTCACCACCTGAACCAGGTCCAAATGATCAATATGCCCGTCCGGGCTATTCAACAGTGCCAATAATGTCGCAATCGCCACCGCACCAAGATGGAGACTCGCCTGGCGGATATCGGCATCCAGATATACGCTATCATCCACCGTATCATGCTCCACCACCACCACCACCACCGCCGGCGCCGCCGCCACGCTATCATCAAAGTCAATACGAAAGTGGGCATTCCACATCTCCCTACGCTTACCCTCCTCGAGCACCACCACCTCCTCCAGCGCCTTATCCTCACGATGCGTATCCACCTCCGGGTCCTCACGGACTACCACTTGCAAGACGAGAATCTTTGTATCCAGAGTACTCAGAGCCGGAACGACATGAGATGCGAACCCACAGTCCACCTCGAGGAACACCCGGTCGTGCTCCGAGTTCGTCGAGGGACCGGGCTGCTGAGTCGTACATACAGTCCGTGTACGGGAGTAAGCAGCTGGAGGACCATTCTTAGTATAGCTGGAGGCGATAATTATATTGTATCGTATATATTTGTAGATAGGACCGGAATGAGTAAAATTACGCGGACATCGGATTTGGCAAAAGGAGTGGCGCAAGCGGAGTGCCTGTTGACTGAGCAGACAGAAGAGTACAGTATTTCAGTCTATACGGGTATTCGAACAACGTTTGTTTGCTGTTTATCAGCAACGGGCTATATTTAGACCAGATCAGATGGCACTTCAGACTTGCTCCGGAAGTCGGCAGCAGCCCTACTGTGAAGAGAACCCCTACCCGATGCGCGGAATCGCGTCTTAGGCAATCTAAAACCGCAAGTGCGACGTGTCTAGAGAGCATTAGTGTGCGATTGACATTTGAAACGTTCGAATGGGTTTCGTAGCCCCGCTCACTTGGAATCCTCGAAATCGAAATGTATCGACGACGTTCTGATCGACCGACGACGTCCGCACAGACCGAGCAGTGTATAAAATGCCACATATTATCATTTCTCATACATTGCAGTAAATAGGAAGGTTGTCCTTTCCTCTAAAAACAGTCGACATCGGGGCCATCATGGACTTAATTATCCATCTTCAGGGGCTCAACGATGACGCGTCGACTCCAGACACCAGCGTTTTATGTGTTCCTGGCCCTCGCTGCGCCCTACGCAAGCAACCTCCCGGCTATGTCTCCAAAGTGTCTGCCATAATATCTACCTCCGCCGTCCCGCAATGCTTCCTGAACTTGCAGTGCGAGAAACGAGCACCAACATCAATCAGAATGCTCAGGTTCCTAATCTCGCGCCGGATGCCGCGGTGGATTGCGTCCGCGACGGTCTTCGTCTTTAGCCTGGTCTGCGTAGTCGCTATGGCCCAGCTCCTAAACAGAATACAACTGCTGAACAATCTTGACAAGTCCGTCTCCAGTAAGCGTGGATCCGACAGTGCCCTCTCGACTACCACCCTTCCCGTAAAACCCTGGGCCTCTCCGGTTCCCGTAACTCACGACGGCGACGAACGGTACACAGACGACAATGAATTCACGGCCACGACCGGTGAACGACCCCAGCTCGAAAAGGCGACCTTCATCATGCTCGTCCGCAATTCGGAGCTCCACGACGCCCGCTCTTCCATCCGCTTCGTGGAGGACAGGTTCAACAAGAACTTCCATTACCCCTGGCTGTTCCTCAATGACAAACCCTTCTCTCCCGAGTTCATACATATGACGCGCAGCCTCGTGTCCGGCAATGCAACCTACGGCCGAATCCCGAAAGACGCTTGGTCAATGCCAGACTGGGTCGATCGCCAGAAAGCAAGAGAATGCATGAGAGCCATGGCCACGAAAAACATTCTTTATGGCGGATCAGAGAGCTACAGACACATGTGTCGCTTCTTTTCCGGCTTCCTATGGAGACATGAATTACTCGCCGACTACGACTACTACTGGCGCGTCGAACCCGATACTCAGCTTTACTGCGATCTCACATATGATCCGTTCGCATTCATGCGCGAAAACAACAAGACCTACGGCTTCGTAATCAACCTCTTGGAATTCCCCTCAACCATCGAATCCCTCTGGCCGACAGTCCAAAACTTCTCTCGCGAGCACCCAGAATATATTCACTCGAACAATGCACTTGACTTCATCGTTGATGACAACAAAAATATCACCGAAGGTGGCTACAATAAGTGCCATTTCTGGTCAAATTTCGAAATCGCGTCGTTGAAGTTCTGGCGCTCGCAGGCTTACAGAGATTTCTTTGATTTTCTCGATCGGACCGGCAATTTTTATTATGAAAGGTGGGGCGATGCGCCTGTGCACTCCATCGCTGCGTCCATAATGCTGGATAAGGAGGAAATCCACTGGTTTTATGACATTGGATACCGACATCACCCGTTCACGCATTGTCCGGAACCTAATCAGGAGTTCCATGATTCGGGAAGATGTTATTGTAATCCGACACAGAACTTCGACAGGGACCCGTACGCCTGCACGAAGCAGTACCGGCGCATGCGCGGAGAGCTCGGTGTTCCAGGACGAGTACCTGGGATCTTGGAACAACCTGTCCTTAACCGTATCGACCGCGGCAAAGGAGCCAACGGACTGCGCAGTAAATTGAAAACGAGTACGGAGGCCTTGGAGTTAGTGCCGGGCGACGAAGGCGCAGCACAATTACTAAAGATAGAAGATGGCGAGGGTAAGTGAACCAACAGATTGGGTATTACAGATTTGCTGGCAACATAGAATTTCAGTGCTATCGGGTGATAAATAGTGTTAAAATCTACGTTTTTGTATATATTTCTGGTTATGGAAAAACACTCGACTATCATATGATCGCTTAGATATGAATTTTAGTCTCATTGCGCTCCGCCATCGCACCGGAGGCCTGTTTGGCTTTATTGACGAGACCGTGGAAAGGATTACTGATTATGTCAACTGCTCAACGGCTGACAGCACATCTTAGATCGAACAATACAAACCTACTAATGAGTACGAAAAGTACCACTAATGCAATAATATAGTACACAAATAAAACTATAATATAAATTTATCGAGAGTACGATCGGGAGCGAGAGCGAGGTGTTCGCGAGAGCGAACGCGACATTGATCGGGAGGGAGTGCGCGAATAAGATCGCGAACGAGATCGAGACCGCGTTCTCGACTGCGGTGTCCTAGACCGCGACCGAGAATATGAACGCGATCTGTACGAATCCCGGTCGTAAGAGGGCGACCTGGATCCGTACCGCGAATCGTACGAAATCGATCGCGAACGTGATCGGCCCCGCGAGACCGACCTATCCCTGACAGGCCGTGGAGATGCACTCCGTCGTCTTGTACTGCGTGCTCCGATTTCCCGTTCCTCGCGCACTTTGCGAGCCAATATACGCAAGTGCTCTTCTTTGGCGTCTTTCTCCTGATCCGCAATCTTCTGCTGTAATAGTGCCCGCTGCTTGACTTCCTCCCGAGCGTGTCTGTCCGCCGCGTACAATGCCTCCGATAGCTTTGCAAAGTTGTCATTAATCTTTACCTCCTCCAATCCACGCCCTTCCGCCGCTAACCGCTTATCCAACGCGATAGTATAACCCTTTGGATTTTTCCATTTCGATACACTTGGCGGAATATTGAAGTCCTCCGCATCCTTCGCCGTCAACTTCCTTGGCGGCGACCGTAACAACGGTGCAGGAGGCGACGGCGGCCCCCTCGGCACCTTGGTGTGTTTGAACTTCGGCGGCTCCATCGGATCTTCTGGCAAATCTACCATCTTTATAATTCGCTGGCGATGCTCCGTGTCCCCTCGCTCACCCATCATATTACTCGGAGTGTACCGGATATACGTCGGCTCCTGAGCTTTGCTGTTCGTTATGCTCTTTGCGTTTGCGGCCTTGGACTTGCCGGACACGATCATTTCAAAAGCTGCTTTCGTTTTCGCTGTTGTCTCTGCTACGTCGTCTTCTGATGGTCGCGCCAGGTTGATTTCTCCTATATTTGCGCGCTGGCGGAGAGGGATTAGGTCGGAGAAAGATGTGTGCACTATCCGGCTAGCACCATGTCCCTGTCTCGCGATCGCGTCGTATTTAATCTTGCCCTGCGAATCAACTTGTATCGCAAGCGCATTTGAAGGTCCCTGTTTCGTGCGTCCCATGTCGAGCGGATATTGCTTCATATTAACCTCGGGAAAGCTGACCGCGCGTTAACCCCGCGATTCATATTCTCATATAACAAAACAAATACGTACGCTCCTCCGTCACCGAAATCATCCAGTGCTTTGGGCCGCCATCCTGTCCTTTGCCCGTACGGCGGTATATTATTTGGTTTGCCGACATCGGAAGCCTTGATCACAGCACCGTGTTCATTGTATGTAGCCATTGATCGATCTCGATCGATTTATTGCTAGTGTTGGCTTCCTTGAATATTGACCCGCGCTTATAGAGTGTTCAGATCAATCGAGGATCGTACTCAAACACATGTATTTGCTCGAATGTGCTTAAATTCGAAAGTATAATCGAATTCGGTCGTGCAGTTATCGTCAAGAGTGGCGAACTAAGTAAAATAAAAGAGAGCTTTTGACAATTTGCTTGCGTGGATTAGGGTCTTTATCAAAGGTACCTCTTAATTCGTATACGTCAGGGGGTGAGCTTATGTACACGACGCCCAGCGCCGCGCGGACACGAAAATTTTGGATGTTTTCGTTGACGAGTATCGAGCATCAACATACGTTAACGTAAAGGCGAAACGACGTACGGTCGTCGGAATAGAGTTAGCTATATTCAGAGAGATACTGACAATATATTATTATCACCGATTTGGACGGGAACAGCACGCTGCACACAATGTCAACAACACCACCCAAACCCACTCCTCCACCTCGAAATCCGGTGCTCGTAGCGCTCGGCATTCCGCGTCTGCGTCTGCCCGGTAGAAATATGTCAATATTTCTCGGCACTGTTCTTGGTATCTCCGGTATGATCTATTACGACCGGAAAAACCGACGCGCAAACAGGCAGAAATGGAAAGACCGGGTGTCTCACTTGGCAAAAGAAACGCTTCAACCGAACGGAATGCCGCGGAGAGTGACAGTATATGTTGCCCCCCCGCCCGGCGATCATCTTGATGTCACGATCGCGCATTTTACCCAGTACGTTAAGCCTGTGTTGACTGCTGCTGCTATTGATTGGGAATTGGTGGAGGCGAAAAGGCAAGGTGATATTCGGCATCAGGTTGCAGAGCAGATTAGGAAGGAGCGACGGGGCGAGGGGGATTCACGTGATGAATTGATGAGGGCCGTCACGGACGGACTGAAGTATGATACCGAAGGAGGCGTGATTTGCGTGGGAAGAGGTGCGTATAAAGAGTATTTGCATGGCTTGAACGAGGGATGGTTGGGTCCCTTGGAGATGCCTGCGTCTCCGCAGCTAGAGAAGCGTGTGGATGAGGTGCACGGATTGTTGGAGAGTGGAGTTGATGTCACACAGACGGCCGTTGAGGCCAGCAAGGCCGCTGAGGCAGGTGTGGCTACGTCAGAAGTTGCCGACGCAAAAAAGTCTATTGAAGAGAATGACGGCGAAGAGAAGAAGGACAAGAAGCCCCCGGTTCCAAAGCCGTATATTTCTCAAGCTGATTACGGAAGTGCGCCAACACCGCCAGAATTGGCTCGAATCACCTCATTTCAGCCAATAGTGTACATCCCACTCCCACACATTCTCGGGTTTTTGAACACACCGATTCGAACGTACAGGTTTTTCACCAAACGCGAGTTGGCGGACCGGTGCGGCAGGTTAACCGCGTCCGTGGCGTTAAGTCAATCGCGACCGTTCGTACCCCGTACCGACCTTGCACAAGGCATGGAAGAAGAGCATGAGTGGCCCAAGAAATGGAAGGAGACTGCGCTCGAGAAGGGCTCGGAGTGGATGCAGGATTTTGTCGTCGATGACAGAATTGCGGAGCGACTACGGATATATCAGTTACCACCAATTGAGGATGAAAATAAGCCGACGGCACCGGCAGCTATCGAGGGGTACGGTGTTGATAGATATAGTTAGTTCGGAACTCCAAGTCATTGTACATAGTTAGTGATTATCCGTTTGGGTCGATATGCGTCTTATCATTAATGCTACATGTATTAATATCATATTGCGACCAATAACACCTAAACATATCCAACCAAACTTAACAGAACCTAATGTACAATTTTAACTGCTTCTTCCTCTCCCAGCTCTTTCCTAATGACTTGCTCTAACAACAACTCTTTGCTCACCCACAACTCTCGCTTCACTTTATTGACTTTCTCCATCTCCTCTTCCAGCTCCTTATGCACCTCATCAACCCAAGATAGCTTCCTCTTCAGATATCGCGCCAATTTACGTGGCGGTTTCGGCCGCTCATCAGGATCAAATTCATCGTCGCTATGATAGGAATTTGTCACCTCATCGCCCGGTGTCTTCAATTTCTCGCTCGCCTTGTGTCGCTTGATGGCTTCCGTGTATGCCGCATATGTCGCGCCGCCCAAGCTTTTTGGGTGGTTCGCGTGTGCCTTGGGAACTGGATCCGACGGTCGCAGTGCCTCGGTTTCGTGCACTGTCCGCATGTGCTTCGCCAGCGCATCTGACCTCGTGAAACTCCGATCGCACTCTAGAAGGCCATTAATATACTATACAAAAGTGCCACTAAAGAATACAAACACGTACCAGGAACGCTGCAGTAAAACGGTTTCTCGCCAGTATGGCTTCTCATATGCGCTACAAGTGCAAATCGAGATGTCTGACTTAAACCTCTTCGCGGACATTCCAGCCATTCGCAGGTGTATTTTGGCCGCCGATTACCTACATGTTCATCATGTATGTGTTTCACGAGATTATCCATGTTACCACATTCAGTGTAACATCCTTCCCATCGACATACAGTCACCTGGTCAAGATTGTCGTCGTTCACACCCGGTGAGCCCGGAACAGAGCCGTAGGTATCTGACGAGATGCCGGACGATACGGAGCCATTTGGCGATTGGACTACTTGCATATCGGGATCATCGGAACCTGGTAGCGACGAGAGATCTGAGCCGGAGTGACCGTCCATTGTAATTCGTGCGCGACGGGATTTATATATCGTAGTTTCTCAATCGCTAAAAATTTGAACAATCTCTGCCCAAAATCTATAAGTCTGATAACGTGTACAATCTGATTGTCGCAGCAGGCGCAATGGATAATAGTGATCTCATGGAATGACTGCCATGAACCGTGTCTCGGCCTCGTTTTCTGAGGGTCTGCTCCCAATCTGAAAATTACGCTAGTCGTGCTGGAATATACGGGCTCGTTGCCTTGATCGTGAATTCTCCCGATGGAAAGATGCTTTACTCGACTTTTGATATTCTGCAATAGTACAGCTGGTGAGGAATCTGCGGTGGTAGAAGCTTTCAGCACGGAACAGTGCAGAAGGAATTATTTTCGTTTTTCAACCGAACTACTACAGTTCATTCGTATTCCGACAATTGATCAGATCAAGTATTACGTCTGCGATCTCCACACTCCTCGTAACGATAGAACATGGCACACGCAACATACGAAATAGAGAAGGAAGTAGTAGAATTAGAAGAAGTGCCTGCCGAGTCACAAGAAGCTTCGTTCTCATCCTCGTCATCAACCTCGACTTCAGCCGAGGCCAGCCAGCCAATACCGCCAGGGTCACTATGGAAGCGTGCGAGCACGTATATGTCGATATTACGATTCAGCGCCATAAATCTGCTCTTTCCGTTTATTAACGGAATGATGCTTGGGTTTGGGGAGATCTTGGCGAATGAGATTGGTATACGGTGGGGATTTATTGGCGCTGAGGTGAGTTCAGTTTACGACCATACTGTATGTGTTTCAGTTAACGTTAGTTAGCTTCATCCAATTCGAACAAATATCCGGAAACAGGTAGAGCGGAAACAGCTTGAGGAAACGAGGAAGAAAAAGGAAACAGAATAGAGGACGTGTGATGGTCAGAAGGACAATCATATACACAATAATGCATTCGCAGATGTACCGCTCCGTTAACCATGTTATATACCCGTCTTTATATTTACATCTATCTATACATGACTTCAAGATCTACTACTTTCCCTTTCTCCCATTCTTAGTGGACTTGCTTTTCACTCTAACCGGCAGAATGGTTGGGGATGGGATACTTACTCTTTGCGATCGTGTCTCAGCGGCCTTTCTCTCTTCCGCCCTTGTTTTAGCATCATTCCACATATCCTTGTACTGCTGCGTAATAGACTTCGCTTCAGCATTCTTGGCGGCAGCTTGAGACTTTAAGTAGACCTCTTCTGGAACATTCATCAGCCTTCTAAACGCCCCCGACCGCATAAACATGGACGTTGCCATAGCCGTAAAACCGGTGGCCACGAAAAACAACACGTTAGCGGCACTATACCACAGTCCCATAACAAGCATCGCAACCGTGGTACCATAAGTCATTACAGTCCGCGTCGCTGGCGACATGCTCCCCATGCCTTCTGCACCGAGCGACAAACTAGCATAAGTGCCCGCGGCCGATAGCACACTCAATCCCATGTATGGGTCTACTTCTGATAAGTTCTTGAACCAGAATAAACCTTCAGTCGTGAATCCATCTACAGGAACCTGTGCCATCGACGTCAGTGCCATGAACATTCCGTACGCGACTGGGATCTGAATAACGCCAGACGCAAGCATTGTAGACATTTTAATGCCGTGCATTTTCAGTAATTTCTGCCGTCGAATCCCGATCTGAGCCTTTTCACTAGGTGAGCTCGTTGAATTCAATTGCTTCATCAGCAAGTCAATCTGCGGCTGAATTCCCTTCATTTTCATGTTCATGACGTGTCCCTTGAATGAGAGGGGCAGGAACAAGAGACGCGCGCTAACAGCGACAATGATAATAACTGCCCACCACGGCAAGCCACCGTACACACGTGTGAGTTCTAATATGTGAGCTGCAATATCAGACGGCCAGACCCACGTCTGAGCGAGACCGATAGATTCGAGGTAACCCAATTGGTGAGCTGCGAGTGTATCGGCAACTGGGTGAATCGCATCCGACACAGTTTGCAATGTAGATTGGTCTGTAACTGCCTGAACAACCTGGGAAACACTTTCACTAGCGGCGCTAGCTGTTGAATTGTTACGCACACTGATATATACCGTTGGGCGTATTATATTCTCGCGCTGCCGCCACATTGGGCTATTCAAATATAGATTCCGGACATCTTGGGACCAGTGGAGCTGAGGAAGTCATTAGATCGATCCCGATGCAAATCCATAACACTTACACTCAGTGAGACTGACGGCCGTAGAGTCACAGTCCGTGTGAGCATTGTCCGACAACGAACAGCACTCATTCTTTGCGGTATATGGTAATACAAGAGTGCTCAAAATGGGGCTGACAAAAAATTCAACCCGTCCGAAACTGTCCCAGGGATTAATTAACATTACACTATGCGTTTAGGGAGCAATCGCAAAATATACACGGCGAAAATAAAGTTTAGCAGTCTCTCCTCGTATGGCGCCGCACCACCCAATCGAGCCGTCCATAGCTTCTTGGATTAACTCCACGGATTACGACGATTATAGTCATCGTGGCATCTCTGCCAACTCGGCTCGTAATCCTGACGAACCACTTTAAAGTATACGCTAAACAACCTAGCTCTTAGAGTTTAGTTTGTTTGCAATTGATATACTTGGCTCACAATGCATGACGCGGCGAGTATGTTCTGTTCTCAATCTGTCTAGCGGCGGTTTGTCGTTAACATAGCTCATCAGCTCATTCATTCCTCTCTCAAATCCCTCTTATCATATCCCCCTTCCTAAAGCTTCCTCAGCCTGTTGCGCTACCGCTGAACTATGCGACATTGCCTCGGGGCCTTCCTCCATCTTCCACAGCGCGGTTTAATGAAGTCAAGGCGGTCGTGGCGTCCGTTGACGAGCAGCAGCGATTGGCTACCGAACAGCAGAACAAGGCAAAAGATAAAGTGTCACAATGGGAGAGCGACGTATTACTCCAGGAGACGATGCAACAACGACGAATTGCCCCCGGATATTTGGATTCCGATGTGCATATTTTGCATCCGACGCACCTAGGGTCATACAATGCTGGAATGACAATGGGTTCGTATGCAACGCCTCAACCGATTCAGGAGACATCTCTTCGTGGTCCATCTGCTCAGCAAATATCTGCTGCGCCTGTTACTACGTCGCTACCACCGTATTCTTCGCCTGGTCATGATGGGTCTGCTGGTGCCCCGTTTGGATACAGGCAACAACCACCAGCATCTATGCATCCGTATACTTCGTCTATGGCATCGTCGGCAGCTTCATCTACTCCTAGTCTAAATGGGTATAGCGCGGCATCAACTCCACAGCATGCACCAGTGCTGAATCCTCTTCCTTCACTGCCCTCCCAAACGATGCCGTTTCGTAACGAGTCTTCCACCTATCAAGGACAGCATAGGCCGACATATGAAGCACCATCATATCAGCGTCCGCCGTCTATTAGCTCTCAGCGGTCATCTCCTGTTGCACAACCACCCCCTTCTCTTCCGAGACAAGCATCCGTGGCGCTCCCTGACAGAGCTGCGTCACCGTCTCCTCCCGGTCCTCCTCTTCCTCCACATCCGCCGGTGGAATTCGTGAATCGGCCATTAAGAATATCAAACATGAGGAAGCCTCTCGTATCCGAATTTCCGTGGTCATCTACTGCATCGTTTGCAGCACGCACGTTCTCTGGTACTGTTAGTGGGATCTCCTCTACTGATTCCAAGTACACGATACCTCCATCTTCGTCAACACGCACCGACACATCATCACTGTACGAAGGTGCTTCATTCAGACGCTCATCGCTTCCTCGACTCGATTCGTATCGCTCGAGGGATTCTGAGTATAATTCTCTAGACGCCAAGCTCAGCGAGTACCTGGGTTCGTCGAACAATACAAATGGTTACAGATCGACGTCTTATAACACTCTGCAACGACTTGACTACTCTCTTCCTCGTGAACAGTCATCCCACGATATGTTGGGCGACCTGAACCTTTCAAGCTCAGCTGTACATGAGAGTGTTGGTCTTATCGATCTGGAAGATGAGGATTTAGCAGCAGCTCAGACACCTGCTCCAGCAGCTCCGTCTCTCGCTGCGCCCATTACTAACTCGTTTTCAGTGCCTGGTACCATGACGCCCTCGTCATCTGCTCTTGCATCGAGTTTCCCAGATTACCTTTCCGATGATCAAGTCACCTCACCTCCAAATGAATCGGTACTTGCAGCGCGGAGTCAAGACGACCCGTACGCATCAGCCAGCCGCTTCAAATACTCCGCAAACTATCTTGATAAAGACCTGACCGACTCTGATATTTCACATGCGGACGATCTATACGGCCAACCTACAATAAAATCAGTAACCGCGGACAGCGATAGTGACCATGACTTCTCGACCCTCACGGAGAGACAATCCACTACTTCCCTTCTTGCTCGGGCAGCGGATATCGAGACACCGGTTGATGAGTCCGAGACTGATTATAATGCCATGTCTGTCATGGAAGAGGCCACTGGGGCGGAAAGGGCGGAGAGCGTGCAAAGTGCCGAAGAGGAGCCAGATCATGATGATGCTAAGATTGAAGAACTGCTGAGGCAATTGCAGGAGGAAATTGATATGGAAGAGAAGGCGGCGGCTCGTGCAAAGAGAGAAGCGAGACGTAAAGCCTTGGAAGAGGCTGAAGCTGCAATTGCAGCGGAGGACGTGCAGGCCTCTCAAGCTGGTGAAGCGTCTACGGAAACGGCCACCAATGAGACACCAGCTGAGGGTACTCAACAGGAGAGTGCTCCATCAGAATTTGTTGGTGAGACGGAGGAAACTGTGCAGCGTGATGAATTAACTGGTGGGCCGACCGATGAGGATGTTGCTGAGGGAGCTACAGCGTATGACTCTAGAGCAATAACAGCAGCTCCGGAAGTGGATGTGGAATTTGTGCTTCAGCAATCAGTTCATAATGTAGATGCAGAGGATTCGTTGACATCGCCATACAATCAGCCTGACCTTGGCCCACTCAGTCCACCATCGACTGATTCCACGTCCGCATTTGGTCCAGAGATGCCAACGATCAAGACTCAAGCTGAGGAATCGGAACCTGCGCCTGCAAGTATCAATGGAGAGGGCGAGTTTTCTATGTTGCAGAAGCCGGCAGCAACGGAATTGTCAGCTGTCCTCGAAGATGCGGTCGAGGAAATAGAGGAGCCGTTGGATCTGCAGGAGATGAAGAAAGTTAAAGCCAATCTCATACTCAATCATACGGCCTTCGCTTCAACTACTAGCACGAACACCACATCCGCAGAGGACGATGATTCGTTGGCCATTCCCGCATCTACTGCGGTGATTCATGGCGCTGCTTTTGATGAGGTTGTTGCATCGGAGGGCAGGGATAACGTGTCCGATATCGTGTTAGAGAAAGATACAGGTCAAAGAAACGAGGAGTATTTGGATAAAGAAGAGACAGGCGAAGAAAAGATTAGCTCGAGTCCGCGGGACACTCCAATTCAGCAGGATATGAACGAAATCACGGCGAATGTCGCACCCTCTCCTACAGCATTGGCAAATGCGTTCCCTTCAGCTATTGGCACGAATACTCCCTCTGAACGAGACGACGACGATTCTTCGGTCATTGTCGACGCGTCAACTCCGGTGATTCATGATGACGCTGCAGATGAGATTTTTGTACCGGAGGGCGGGGACAAGCTGGGCCATATCGTGTTAGAGAAGAATACAGGTCAGGAGAAGGAAGAGTTTTTGGATAGAGAAGAGAACGGTGAAGGAAAGATTGCCCTTAGTCCGCAGGATGAAATTAAGGTGACTCACACAGCCATTGAGTCTGCAAACGAATTCGCTTCAGCTACTAGCACGAACACCATATCCGCACGAGAGGACAATGATTCATCGGGTGTTGTTGCCACTTCTACTCCTGTGATCCTGGGTGATGATTCAAATGATGTGATTCTGAATAATGCTACAGATGAGCTACTTGTGCCGGATGGTGGAGATAACTTGGGCAATGTCGTGTTAGAGAAAGATACAGGTCAAGGAAAGGAGGACTTTTTGGATACAAAAGAGAATGATGAAGAAATGATTAGCATTAATCCGGATGATACTCCAAATCAGGACGAGACGGATGAAATTAAGGTGCATCACACACCTGTTCTTACTGCGTCTACAGTTGCATTCGCTTCAGCTATGGGCACGAACACTCCTTCCGCCCGAGACGACGACAACGATTCTTCGGTCCTCGTTGCCACGTCAACTCCGGTGCTTCATGAAGATGCGGCGGATGAGGTTTTTGTACCGGAGGACTTGGATAATATGGGCTATATCCTGCTAGAGAGGGATGACTCTTTGGATACAGAAGAGAACGGTGACGAAAAGATCACGCTTAGGCCGCAGGACGCTCCAAATCAGGAGGAGACGAATGAAATCGAGGTACAACCCGCACTTCCTCCCACTGAGTCTACAAATGCATTTGCTTCAGATGTTGGCACGAACGCTTCCTCCGCCAGAGACGACGATGATTCTTCGGCAATTGTTGCCGCGTCAGCTCCGGTAATTCCTGATGATGCTTCCGATGATGATTTTGTGCCGGAGAACGGAGACAAGGTAGAGAAGAATACAAATGAAGAGGGAGAGGAGTTTTTGGATAGAGAAGAGAACGGTGAAGAAAATTATCAGTCTTAGTTCTTCAGTCGATGGACTCTCGCAGAAAGATATGAATGAAATTAAGGTGAATCTCATACCTGAAGAACGCTCGAAGGTCTGCGCTGGATACAGTCAAGGGTGAAGTGCAATAAAGATTGCAGAGTCCATTTAGTCATGTTGAATTGGAAGATGCACCAGAGGATGAGTAACTGAGGTAATGAGGATCTGTTTTCTATTGAGAATAGGTTGATGCATTGTTTGCGCATATATTGTCAAGCTCTACGACGATTTTTCATTTCCGGTGTCCTCCTATCCTGTTCGAGATGGGTCTCTGTAGATTTGCCCACATAACAACCAGCGTGATCAATCCCACCACGCTTCCCTGGTAAACCTTCTCATTCTTACCAAATACGGCCCATGAAGCTGTACCAAGGGTTGCGGATGTTACAGTTCTTTGAATAAATGGTGAGTTCGAGCATGCTTATCGCGAGTTCTAGTCTCATCGTACTGAAGAATGATGCCATGCCATTCAAACCGTCGTTTTAGTCCCAATACGGGCTAGTGGATTAGAGTTGCATACCCTTGATAGGCGTGCCTCAGACAGCAAAAACTGCCTTGATCGTCCACTTACAAGTCTATTCGGATCCACCAGTCGGTGCGAAACCAACATGTAGCTCCAAACTGGTCCTGCTGCTTCCAGTCAGGGCGCGAGACACCCGATCCTTAGAGCCAATCCTTATCCCGAAGTTACGGATCTATTTTGCCGACTGCCGTTATCTATATTCTATCAACGAGAGGCTGTTCACCTTGGGTTGCGGTTATGAGTACGATCTGGCATGAAAAATATTCCTTTTGCAACTCGTGTGAGTACTCCACTTGCATTAGACGGCCACCAACCCCGTAGTTTGAACATTACGAACAAAATGCCGAGATATGGTCGTCCCGCACTGCATGGCCAGATGGCAAGGAGACAATCCTCAGCGCACAGCCACTCCCCCTTCGTGCTCGCATATGTTTATAGAGGATCTCGATCTGTCGCAGACTCTCCTTTGGCCGCCTGTCGACAAGGCGTCGCTGGGACCGGTAGTGGACCGACTGGCTTGGTTCTCGCCATCTTGGACCCTACCTGTTCCACAGACTGCCCTCTTGCCGCCTGTCGAGACCGCGTCGCTGGACCTGGTAACAAGTGGATACTCTCAGATCCAATGTCTAGTTCAGGCTGATATACACGGGAGGTAATGTATAATTGCGATTCTTGTATAAGTTATTCAGTAGCTTTTCGCCTTAGTTAAGATAGGCAATGGACCCCCGCAAATTGTACCTGCCAGAGCTCCATCTTTTTGTAGCCAACAACATACTTACTACGCGCTGTAGGAAATGATGGTGGAAGCACGCCAACTCCTACCACCGCGACTAATTTATCAGAACTTAATCTAACTGGCGGACGGTCCTCAGTTTAAAAAGACAGAATTGGACACGATCACAAGGCAGCAAGTCTATAACATCTGGTTCTCACTTACGAGAAATCCTCACAGACACTTACTTCCCACCCTCAACCCACTTCTTAAAATCCCTATTAAACCCTTCAAACCCCCTCCTCGTCGTCTCCTTAAGTCCAATCATCTTAGCAATCGCACCGTCACCCACAGTAAACGCCAACAGTCCCGAAAACTGCTCCTCTTGAATGAACGTCGTTGCACCTTTCGTGATCTCGCTCTCAGTGAAGTGAAAGGCATGGTTGCCATTAAAAGTACCAAACAAGCCTCTGCCTCCCCAACAGAAGGTTGTGGGGGAGTTTTCCTGGGTTTGTTAGATGGTGAGATTTTGAGGTGAAGGAGGGGAAGGGGACTTACGAGGATTGGAGGCTCCATGGTGCCTAATTCTATCACGACGTGCATTTTGGTACCGACTTCCAAGGATGCATTTGGAATGGATGGACCGATCAATTTGAAGAAGCCGTTTGGGTGGTATTTTGGTATTTGATCGAATTGAAGGAACTTGAAATTGTCAGTTTAACAAGCGAGGATGATGAGGCGGTGACGGATTTGAAGTTGAAGGAGAGATGAAATTACCTTTTCTCTTACTTCAGCTGGTGGAGCTGCGATTTCGATCCTCGTTGTAAGTGTATTCTCAAACATCTTGTATAGATTCTGGTGATTCGAGCTCGACTGATGAGTGAGATAATCACGTGATATAGTGTGGGTTGGTCGGTTGAAACTAATGACTGGTTGCTTTGAATTTGTTTGGATCGAAGATGTCTGTTTGATACTTCTTTCATCAAGGACATCCGTCCCTTTATATGCATGTGTACAGAGTGGTTTGTGGCGCAGCGAAGGGCCGAGAATGAGGTAAATATACAATATACAATATAAATTGTATGGAGGATGACAAGGTTACTCGCGCAATGAGCCGCAAGAGGTATAGCGTTAGATTATAGTGTGGGGCTCCACAAGAGGAAGCGGTTATTAACGATCTAACTTGATACCCTAACCCGTGTTGTCCGCAAGCTCACCCTCTCATCTTAACGACCGACAATACCGAATTCGTCGTACGCCTTGGTAATCATAGACTCTCAAAGCCAGTCCAGAATATGGTGAATGTTGGTGGGAGGTCGAAAGGTTGCTCGACTTGTCGTAGAAGGCGAGTCAAATGCGGTAAGCTTTGTGTCTCTAGAGAACGTAACAGCCGAACTAAACTCTTCTCGAGACGAAAACCGTCCCGTCTGCAGGCGGTGCCAAAGATGTGGGTTCGAATGCAATGGGGCGAAAGACATCACCTTTGTCGAAGGAAAGATTCTGAAGTCCAGAAGGACTGATAAACGGACAACCGTGTCGACGAGGTGCGAGGCCGGAGATAGGGATTCTGCTAATCGTCAGATGCCTCTGTCTGTTGCACTGAGGGGCAATGAGATCGAGATCTACCTCTGCTATACTCTGAAGCATATTCGCGGCGGTCTTGTTGACTTAGCGGTGCAGGAAATTCAACTCAGCGATATTATAACGGCTGGAACGACCATAGCAAATGGTCAAATCTTCCATCAAGCCGTTCTGAGCTTTGCTATCATTTTTTTCGGTACTCAACACGGACAGGCCTATATTACCAATCACGGGTATGCCATGCTTGGAGTGGCACTGAGGCAGCTTAATCAGGCGCTATCAGATTCGAAATGCTACACCCGTGACGAAGTCATTCTTTCGGTTGTTACTTTGGCTTTATTGGAGTGCTTCGTGCCCACCAGCCCAAAACACTATTTAAAACATATGATTGGATTGGAAAGACTACTTGAGCTCCGCGGTCCCGACTCATATTGCTCGCCGAAATCCACTGAGCTCTATAAGGGCGTTCGGCATATGATTCTCTTTGCTTCATTACGCACGAGGAAACCATCGATTCTAGCAAGAGCAGAATGGAAAACAGTCTTAAGGGCAAACTGTTCAGATGAAGAGATGCAGGATCAGGACTTATTTGATGTCTTAGCAGACTGTACGGTCTTAGTTGCGGAGCGTGATAGTATGATGGCGACATGGGAATTGGATCTTGAGAGGGATACACACCAGCGATACAAGATAAAGCGAAGGGCGCAGAATTTACTAACTCATCTTCGTGCTTGGCGAAAGCGATGGGATAGTGATAGAAGTAATTCCCACTTCGAATCTTCTGCAGCTTTTCCTAGGCTGCAGCCGATGCAAGAGTCTTGGAGAGATAACTCGCCCCCTTTTTTCACAGTTTTCGAGTTTTCGAACGACTCCGCAGCGACAATGTTGATGTTTTACAACACAGCACTCATCCACGTCCTCCAAGTCCTTGCCTCTCTACCACTCGAAAATCTTGGCATTCACTCCAACCAAAATTTCATACAAAACACATTACAGGATGCTGGATATCTAGATGATCTCTGGAAGCAAACCAACGACGTATACATTGCTGCAGAACGGTTAGCAGCCTTGGAAGTTTGTCGCTGTCTTCCATACTTAGTTCGAAAATCGAATTTGGATTCGAGAGTCGTTCACTTAGCTGTTACAACCGTATGGATGACCCTTCGTGGCAATGAGTCCGCTGAGGGAAGATGGATGACGGACGTACTAAACACGAAAGGTCCACAATTTATTGCAAAAGGTCTATGGGCAGGTTGATAAGGATTGAACTCAAAACTTTGATGAAAATTGGAGAATTTTCGAAGTTCACAGTCAGGACAAAGGTGAGCACTGGGAAAGCCACGGGTTCTTTATAACCAGAGTTGATTCGTTCTGATCAGACGGTAACAACGTCAAAATAGAACAATAAAGAGAAGGCGAGATGTGGTTAGAGTGCCAGTCGAATGTTGCACAGAAGACAGGAGCAGATAGATGGAGAGCAAGGAGTAAATAGCTTCGAAATTTCGATGACCTAAAGTGTAATATATCTTACATAAAATCGTCAGCTACTCAGAACCAATATTTCCATCTTTGTCTTGCACAGGAGGTGGCAAATATGCAAATGTAAGATATGATGTATGCGACTTTAACTCTGCTTCGACTTTCGATACCTCCTTCCACTCATAACCATCCTCGCCTTCGTGTACACGCTTTCCTTTTCCCCATGGGTTATATTCGGAGGGTAAGAATGGCTTGTCCGGAACGTGCTTCTCCACTGGCGTGGCGGCGCCATCTTCTGCATCTGGTTCACTGATTGCCTCCGCCTTGCGTTTGAGTCGGCTGTCAGGAGCCTGTGATTCGCTATCAATGCCCTCTTCACTTTCCTGCGCCTCTGATACCGCTTCGTCATTTTGTTTCTCCGCAAGTTTCCGTTCATTCCTCTTCTTGAGCCCCTCATTACGTCGACGCTTTATATCTCTTAGTCGCTCAATCGCATCTTGCGGTTTGCGGATCATTTCTTTCCTTGCTTCCCATCGCTTGCAACTAACTTCAACCATTTCTATATCTAACCAACCTTCTTTTTGCAAAGTTTCAATTGTACGCTGAACTTGCTCCATGCATGGTGAGAAACAACATATCCGGACTATCTTCTCTTTCGATATGACAGTCTTGAGATGTGGAATAGCGAGCCATGGCGACGGCAAGTCCAAAAACACTGCAGAAGCGTCAAGGATTTCGTCGCATGTCGGGATAAATCCATTCACGCAAACGTCGCCATGCGAGCACTTGACAACGCCATCAAGGCCGTGATCTTCAATTTCTTTCTTGGCCATCTCAAATCGAGGTTCGTGAAATTCAAACGTCCATATTCTGCCATTTTTGGCGACAGTCCTGGCAAGAGCATGCGTAAAGCTAGCACTTCCCGTCCCAGCTTCAATAACCTTACTTCCGGGTCGAATTCTCAATCTTTGCACAATGTAACTCGCGTCAGGTGTGTAAACGATCTGAGTTCGATGTGGTAGCGACAGGCTCCATAGTTCTGGGGTTGGATGAAGCAAGTAAATAAAACCGGCTTGGGTTGACGACGAAGACGCAAGCTGTGTTCCATATTTTGACGATATCATAGAACTATGTTGGAACGATCCAAATCGAGTGTGTAGAGCTGAACCTTGGACCGGTCTAAGCGGCTTGGTGTTGTCGCGAGTCAGCCATGCTAAAACGAGTCCACTCTCTGGGATACCCGAATTAAACTCCAAAAATGGAGAAGTCATATCGGTGGACGCGTCTGTACTATCAGGCTTGTTAATATCCATTGAATATACATTCGAAACCCGAGTTGCAAAGCAGTTGCGTTTGAAATTATTGTCAGGGGCGAAATTTTTGACATCTCGAAATATCCCTAACCTTGTACAAGGAGTGGTAAAAAGCCACTGCTGATGCCACATGGAGGCAGTTCACCAGCCACATGTCTTCACCAGGAGTCAGCTGAAGATCTCGCCTTTATTTCTAATCAGAGTACAAGACCAGCGAGTGCTGGAAGTCCTTGCACCATACAACCATCACAGGCCCAATTAGTCCGCTATTCATGCCGCCGCAGTTGTTCGATCCGGCTACAGCGACCGCAGTACTCAAGGCGGCAAAGTTCCCGCGGTCCGGCGAGCCAAACGATGCGGACCTTGTATCGTACGCGGAAACGGCTGTGGCTTCATGGATCCGCCGAGGTCAGCACGACAGACTGCATGCCAGAGCACTAGCGGATTTCCTGTACAAGGCGGCAGCGAAGACGTATCATTGCCAAGCTATTCTTCGATGTCTTCTGAAAGTACTCACCGCACTTGGAAATTACACAGACGCGGAGCGCGCTCTCGTAACGTACCTTGATCTGGCCGAGAAGGGGCGGGTGCGAGCGCAGAAGGGATCTGCATTTGTTGACATTGATAATGCGCACACAACTGTTGAGACTGCGGCTGGGGGTCTGCAGATGCTAGTGCGATACGTTCGAGATGCTGGAAAAGCTAAAGAAAATGCTGAAATACTTCGAGGTTGGATTGTTATAGCTTCTGCTGCCGAGGACAGTCAAACGAGCCTGGCTGCGGACAAAGAGGCCAGTGTTCAGGAAGCCTTAGGGCAAAATAAAAGGAAAATTTTGTCGACAGCATGGACGGCAGTCGGTTCCGCATATATTCTCGTGGCACGGTCAGCACTTAACAACTCAGCACGGGATGCTAATGCGGACTCAGCGCGAGTAGCTTTCGATAACGCTTTGACTTTTGACGAAAACGATACCGAGGCATTGTATGAATACTCGCTGCTGCTTGCGGAGTTTTATCATGATCTCGATGGTGCGGAAGATTTAGCGGGGAAAGCTCGACAAATCGATGCCGGTCATCTTGGACTCGCCCATGTTTTAGCGTTAATTCTGTCAGCAAGAGAGAAGCACTTAGAAGCTCGAGAAGTATGCAGAATCGCTGTGCAAGATACTACAGGGGAGCAGCGAAGGCGCATGACTTTAACAGAAAAGAGAGTGGTACTGCAATTACGGATGACAGAGATTGCATTAATCGAAATGACTGAAGGCGCGCAGGCGGCTCTTGAAAAAGTCTCGGACGGTTTGTTCGCTGTTTATAATGAACTATTTACTTGGGACGAAGACACGGTTGAATCGCAGATACACGAAGCATCAACTTCCGCAATGTCATTTCCTCAGCCATCGGAAAAGGAGGAAATACGGCGCGACATTGTTCCTGCAGTTCCAGTTCCAGCTATTGCAGTCACTGCCCACGATGGCCAAGAAAGAGGAGGCGCCATTCTTGACGACGACGACGACGATGACGACGAGTTTCACAGAGACGCCGCCGCTAGTCCATTTTCGACCTCGTCATCTACATCTAATTCATCGGGCCGAAAGCCTGTCTCAAATACTGAGAAACAAATACTCGATAATATTCCGCAAGATCTCATATCTAACACATCGAATATTCCTGCAGCCATCCTTGCTGATATGAGAATAACTTCACCAAAATCTCGAAATCTGCTGTCGAAAAGGAGTCTAATTTTACCGCAATCTATTAGGAGGAGACTGTCGGATGTATCCCTACGGTCACGGATGTCGTCGAAGTCATCGAGACAGCCTATTACTGCCGCGAGTATTATCGAGAAAAATAAGGGCGGTGCCAATCGTGTTCTTCGCAACAGTCTAAGTGTTGATGACACTGAGCTGAAAAATATTAGCATGCAGTGCCTCCGGGAAGTCTGGTTACTGGTGGCTGGCTTATTTCGACGAAGAGAGAAATGGAACGAATGTGCTGCCGCTATTGCGGAAGCCACAAAGCTAGGCGGCGCTAAAGAGGACACATTTACTGAGGTATGTTATAAATCAACTTTGGCATAAATTTTATTAATACTCTGGATAGCGTGGATTCTTAATGCATGCACAAGGCCGCACTGCGGATGCGATGGAAGCATTTGAAGCAGCGCTCACAGTGTCTATCGATCATGTTCCAGCAATCATTGGTATCTCGACTGTCTTATTAAATCTGCCAGATAAAGAGCAGCCCATGGCACGAGACCGAGCATTTGTACTGCTGGAAACTACTACCAAGCTACAAGGATGGGACTCTTCAGAGGCATGGATACTGCTTGGTGATATATACGAGAGTATCGGTAGTGAAGAGCATGTTAGGGAGTCTTGGTGGCGGTGCGTGCAACTCGAAGAAACGCGACCAATACGGCGGTGGAAAGTCGCATGGATGTGGGATGCCGCTCAGTGATGTACAAATGGCTGACGCGAGCTGATATGGCTTATCATTACGATGTAGCGTAAATTAAAAGTGTTGTTGGTCGAAGTTGGAATTTCGTGGTTTTTGTAGACAAGATTTACGCGGTCATTGCATATTTGTCGCTATGACAATATTACTTGTACTTTTACCATTGTCTTGATCAGGTCGCCGTCCTGGATTCTTTTAACCTTAATCCTCGCATATTACTACAATGGCGAGACATCTTTGTACACTTTACGTGTTCGAAGCCGGTTGTAGGTGAGATCTCTCAGTATCAGAATTCAGAATTCTGCCGACTGCCTGTGACGTATTTACAATATTTTGCATTTGAATGCTGCTTGTATGTGCTGTTGAATCACTTTACTGCAGTAAGTTATTTGATCACCAGACCAATTCGTTATCAGATCCGCACCGCGGACCTAATTGGTCTAGTTGAAGTTAACTTCGAAGATAAGGTTCGAGTTCTATCAGGGGCAGTGGTCAATCGGCTGAGCGTAGTAACACGTGAGCAGCTCCGAAAGCGTTGAAGTGCCACATTACGCTGCGTACTTAGCTAGTCCATGTCATGGGTTCGATTGCCGTATGCTTGGTTCTCCAATTACATCCTTTCGTAAGTATAATAGTATATCGCCCTAGAGGTCGTGTTACCAACTTCTTCACAGCGGTGCCGTCGAACGATCAACTACTTGTGATACCGCGATGAGGAGCACCGCTGCAACCGCAACGCGGACAGAGGCGCCTATTGAAACTGCCGTTGTGACGTCGGTTGTCGATGTGCCAGCCGGAACAGCAGCTGTGACGAGCGTCAAGATGGCAACTGAGAGCGTCAATGACAAGCGAACAGTGAAGCCGAGGCGATCGCTCAGGGAAGCACTTCCAGTTATAAAGATGGCGCCATATTTGATGTTCGAGGCTTTCATGCATACTGCCTGTCTTAGAAATTCCATGCACGGCTGGGACCTTCGTACTCACATAATGATATCAATTGTGCGGAGGTTTATGTACCATCAAGGAAAGACAGTCGAAGAGGTTCAAGAGGGCTCAAAGAAAGGTCTCCCGTTTCAGTCAGACGACGTAGAAGCACTACCATTTGTCATTCCTGTTCCTGAGGAAGAAGATGATGTTGTATTCCTTGAGCGCAAGATTAAAACCGCAATTGAGAGGCTCACAAAGGAAGCTGGGCTGCCTGAACCTACTATTCCCGATCCTACCGTTGTAGAAGTGCCAGCAGAGTGGGTTATCAAAAAGCGTTCTGACAAGTCTAAGGAATTTGTCCCAGCCGATGATACCGTGGTGGTTATTTATGCACATGGTGGTGCTCATTATCTTGGCTCAGCAGCTGCTCACAGGTATGTTACCCAATTAGTGTGTTCGATATCGTTGACTATTAACAGCTACAGATTTCTCACCGGACAATTCGCGGAGAGCACGCAGGTCGCCGTCCTCTCACTAGACTATCGCTTGTCTCCTCAAAATCCTGTATGTATTGCGTTATTGATCATTAGCCTATTTCAAAGATTCTAAACTGTTACAGCTACCTGCCGCTTTAACTGACTTCCTTCTGAGCTACCTCTACATCGTTGAGATTCTCAAGATAACACCATCGCGTATCGTCTTTGCAGGAGATTCCTCGGGCGGTTGTCTCGTTCTTTCAGCTCTCGATGTTATTCTATACGGTGATGACGCATCCTCTCGTCTCCCAATTCCGGTTGGCGGAGTCGTTATTTCTCCTTGGGTCGACATGACTCGATGCATGCCGTCCGAAAGTTCTAAGATAATTGAAAAGTTCGATTACATTCCGCCTGCCAACTTCTACCCTAAACTGAAACCCAGCGAAGCGTGGCCAGCTAAAAATGGCCGATATTGGGTTTGTCTGGTGTTTGCTCTGATATGGAAACAGCAATGGTTGACTCACGTTGTATAGCACTACGCCGAGAATAACGCCATTTTACATCCTTTGGCGTCGCCGATTACTACTCCAAGTTGGAAGGGATCATGCCCGTTATGCATTATATTGTCGGAAGAACGACTGCGCGATTCTGGACGTATATTGCGCTGTGCTTGTTGTAGATATCTTTGACCTAACAATGATCTAGTTCTGTTATCGAGGTTCTACAAAGAATCCGGTAATCCAACCTACGTCTACTACCACGAAAGGCTCCCACATGTATTCCACCTCCTCGGAAAAACCCATCCCTCAGTATCCAAGAGCTTTTCAGAAATAAATTCATTCATCAAGGGTTGTATATCACGTACTCCAACAGCAGACTGCGAGGCACCGAAGGCGTTAGAGGGCAAGTCGATTATTGTTGACATTCTTGGCAATGGACGACCATTGCCTGAGAACAAGATCCCGAACTACACTTATTCTGAGCTGCGGAAGAGAATGGACGCAAGGATGACTGAGCTGACATACTTAATTGCATATTTGGTCGCGGACAGAATGAGTAAGAAGCAGTAGGAAGGTGACGCTAATTCATGTTTCACAGCATTGTGTGGGGAAGCTTAAATAAATTGGCCGCCATTTATCTCTCATTTTTTTGCTGGGTCTTGATTATGGTATATAAATGTATACGAACTTTGTTTTATTGCCTTTTCGCGATCATAAATGTCGCCTCGAGCCGATCATCAATTTTGTTTGGCGGCTTGTAATATTTTGCCGAGACATCTACCACACTTGTTATCGCCTACCAATTAATTAGTTAGTCACAAGTGAACTTGAAATCTCGGTAAAAATCTGTTCGACATTCAAGTCATTCTCTAATGGGCCTCTTCTGACCGTCCATAGAAGCAATGCAAAATCAACAGAGACACGTTTGCATGGATTCCAAATGCCATAACAAGTAAAATGGGATCTCAGTAAATAATTCATGTACAAAACTTCCTCCACAAGCTCCACGTATATTTTGTTAAAACCAAAAAAAAAAAATATTAAAACTCCTGCCCATTAGCTTTTTCAACAAGCACAGTATTTATATGCCACAGGAAAACGCAGAAATGCGCACCATGTTCTATATTAATGACATCCATCCAAAGATGCTTCGATATCGACGCTTATACGAACTCCTCTTCGGTGCTCGTAGGCGCAGTCGTCGCGGCATCTTCTTCATCGTCTTCCTTTCTATGCAAAGTTGATGCAGTGCAAAACATGGATGCAGCGAATGCAATAGAGCATGACAAGGCCGAAGCTTGGAAGCAACGGCGGAGGGAAGTTGTGTATCCCATAACGACAAGTTCGCGGGTTTCAAATGGGAGTGTCTTGATGGCTGTAACTGAGTGGATGACCAGCTCGGCAATCTCGTCTCCATTGGGTGTATTAGTGAGGACGCGTGGAAGGATCGTCGAGAGAGAGTTCTGGTTGATGGCATTCGAGACGGCAACACCCAAGACAAGACCGATCGAACGGATAAGATAGCAAGTTCCGGTGGCAACAGCATGGTCAACACGGGAGAAGTGCGCGAGCATGCTAAACAGGGCTGCAGGCATCAAGATAGAGTTTCCGAACTGGGTAGGCATCATAAAGGTGACGTACTTCCAAGTTGGTGTGTTTGGACCAAAAGTAGAAACGAGAATGCATCCAGTCAACATAATAAGCGTTCCAATCTTCATAAGTTTGGACAGATGACCCCATCGCGACATGATGATACCAGTAGCAATAGACCCAATGATACCAACAAGCGATGGAACGATAAGTCGTGCACCGGCAACAGCTGCGGTGTCAAGATTAACGGACTGGAAATACAGAGGAAGCATAAAAAGTTGCTAAGTCTCGTTAGCTAAGATATGCGATTCGACTGTATTCAAAATATCAACGCACCGAGTTGTTGGCAAGACCAGTAAAGAAAGTCGTGCACAAGCTGCTGACTGGCAATCTACCTTTGAGAATCCTTAATGGCATAACTGGCATTTTAGCAACCTTGCCTTCAATAAAGACAAATGCCGAGAGCAGAACCAGAGCCGCAACGCCGAAGCCAATGACCTTACTATCAGTCCAGGCGTATTCATTACCACCCATGCTCAGACATGCAAGTAAACTGGCTAGACCAAAGACTAGAGTGACACTGCCACCAAAGTCAATATTCTGGATGGCCTTTTGTGTGCTCATGCCAGTAAAGGGAGGATTGATAATATACAAATATCCGAGGATGATCGAGACAAGGAAAATTGGAAGCTGGAAAATAAAGACGAATCGCCATCCGAAGGCGTCTGCAATGGCACCAGCAGTCGAGGCACCGGTAATGCTACCGAAGCCCCAGCAGAAGTTGATAGCAGACTGATATATACCTCTGAGTCTGAAAGGAACCATATCGGATAAGATAATCGTGCCGAGAGTCACCAAGCCACCACCGCCAATACCAGTAATAGCTCGGGCAATATTAAGGGTGAAAAGCGAGTTAGCCATGGAGCAGCCGAGAGTGCCGAAGAAGAAAATGTTGATGGCAAACAAGAAACATACTCTGCGGCCCACAATATCTGAGAACCGGCCATACAATGGCTGGAAGGCAGTAGACGTGATAAGATATGAAGTGCTTATCCAGCTCACGTTATTGGCGGCATGAAACTCAGAGCCGATGAGAGCATAAGTGGACGCAGTGCAACTAGAGTCCCAACCCATAAGGAAAACGTTGGTGCAGGTAACCAGCTGAATTAGCCGAAGGCGCAGAGTAGGTCTCCAATTCGGTGAAAGAGGACTAATATAGTCCGCGGGTAACTTAGACGTGTCATAGTCACTGCCGTCAGCATTATTTACCAAAAGAGGGAAGTCCTCCGTGACGCTCTTCCGGGGGAACAACTCATCCTCGTCACTCTCAGCATCAGTTTCAAGTTCAATAGCTAACGAGTCATTGTCAGTGTCAGATGCTGGCTCATTCATTTCGGCTGGATTTAACCGCAACGACCGAGTAAACGGTCGCGTGTCATAAGCGATAGGAATGATAGGCTCCGGCTCCGGCTCAGCCTCTGTTGATAGAGGGTGTCGTATTTCCGAGCTGGTGTCGTGAAAGGTGTCCTGGTCGGCCATGTTGATTACGATTTCGATATAGAAGCCCTACTAGACGTCGTGAAATTTAGCGCACTGCAGACGAAGAACAAGTAGATTAATTACCAGTCATGCAGGCGAATAGATCCAGCAGGCGGCTGAAACTAGTATGTCTCGGGAACTATGACGGGAAAGTTCACCACCAAGACTTGGCCGAAATCGTGGTCGAAATGGCCTTTAGTGTACGATAGAAAAACCAGCGGAAAATGATTGAGCGAGGAGGAAGGTAGTCGACAACAGGGCCAGCAAAGGAGTTCGGAGCTATGGACCGGAGCAAGCGACAACTCCTGAGTTTCTTCATAATTGGGTTACCCTGTCATACGGCTTTTATCTGCGGCGTCGGCTTATCTCAGAGCCAACGTAACTTCTGTCGGATATACCCGGTTTCTTCTCGCTTTGCACATACAAAATTTGCGTACACATCTCCAAGAGGTACGAGGGCTAGAGTGCGACGGTTAGACCCGGTTTGCTCGAATGTAAATTTGAGTTGTCGCGAACCGGTTCCATTTAGTTCGATATACGAGTTCTCTAGTAGTTGCTCACACTTTGACTTATACGGAACTTAATTATAGAATCACAATCCACTGGCAATACTGACAGAACAATTGCAGCTACATTGATCGAGCCGAACTCTTCATATTGTTGTAAGCATGTCTTTATTCTGCCAGTAAACGATCGATCCGGTTGTAGCTGTCATAAAATCCGCGGGTTCATGCTGCTCCAAGCAACGGTAGATTGCTCACAGTTGTAGGTTCACTAACTAACATATCCTAGCCTCTCTGCGGCCCAGCACTGGGGGTCCGGGGTTTCAACAAATTGCACAATTCTAATCCTCTCATCGTCTTCTTTATGGAAGCGAAGTAAAATATTTTGCAGTAAGTCTAACTACACGCTGCTAATAGTGGACGTCATGTCTTGCTTCTGACCACACCAACATCTACTGCACAACTCACTCTCATGCATTTATAATCTCAGAGCTGATTGTATTCATTGATTTGTGGACCAATATAGACTGCTGCTGAGAAATTTGTGCTCGAATATCAGTAGCCTGGCTATCTACGTCGAGTCTTCTGAACGTCGCATCGGCGATTCCGCGTTTCGCTGGAATCCGCTGCGTATTAGCTGCGTACATTGGTGTCTGGAATTTAGCTGCGACTGTTTGTTCTTCCATTGAAGAGTGACCTTCCTGTTCATGCAAACCGTTGCAGTAGTATTGACAAAGATGACGTTGTATCTCAGGAAGATGTATATTCTTGTCCCTTGGACGTGAAATATAGCTAAAAATTCTACAGCGAAACACGGGTCTTATTGTCTTGTCAAAGGTTATACGAGATGTTTGTGATTACGTTCGCACCACACCTACCTCTCCGGATGTATAATGGCAATATATAATATTCCGCGCCGTCACGCTGACAGTCTATTTCACTCAAAACTATATCCCGATTCCTCCCCACTCGATATTTATCTAAAGTTCCTTTCGCCACGAAGTCATGCATATGCGCAAGTAACGTGAAATGACAGCGGTTCTAGTTATCGTTCCACGGGTCCATTCTCCTTGCGATCAGTCTGGGAGGCTCACCGCTCTCAAATACTCCAGGTATTGGTATTGTGTGATTTAAGTACGGGGCATCGACAAAACTTCATTTCGCTCTCGATTGCCGTCCCTCAACAACACACCAATATTTGCCTAGATTTTCAACGACTTGCTCGAACAAACGGACTAAGGACGTAATCACCGGTTCTCGGTACATACTCAACATGTAGTATATTTACTGGTTTCTTAATGTACTGGCGTAGACGTGAGGGGCTCTATGCTGGTCAGGAAGATATCCTATTTAGGGGGCGATCCCTGTCGTAATTAGTAAAGGCACTGTTTTCGCATCCGCCCATTAACCCCCATCGTCGTCAAATGCATACATGAAGGGTAGCAGACCTTCCCCATTGAAGTTGAATCGCTATATCCAGCAACAACCTCGTCATACTCTCACTAAGTCTTTCCGACCGAAACCTTCTTCGGCCGATCGCCTCAGCTCGCGTAACGGCTCCCTGACTAAGTTTCCGCGGCTCACTAACGTACCCTACCGGCCTCAGCTATATAATTCCACTCGTCTTGCACTCCTAAGCACGCTTCTCGACCTTGTCGATCAAATCATTGTATACATCCTCTACTACGAAACAAGACGAAGAATATAACGTTACAATCAACGATTCAGGCAAAATGGTTCAAGTCGCGTTCTTGGGGTTGGGGAACATGGGTCAGGTAAATTGCCCTACGTCATGATGTTTTTGTCACAGTGATTGAATTAATGAGTGGAAGAACTCCGCGAGATATCATTGATTTTGAGATTCTCGAGAATTACTGTGAATCCGGGGGCCAATTGAGGCATCTCACAACGTACTAAGCTAATGTGCGGCAGGGTATGATCCACAACCTGGCCACGAAAGGAAACCTGGACTCGCCCCTCATCATCTGGAATCGCTCGACCAAGAAATCGGAGGCGTTTGCAGCGGGGAAAAATATTACTGTCGCCCCCTCAATCGAAGACGCTGTCAGCAAGTCAGATATTATTTTTTCTTGCGTTAGCAACGACGAGGCAATTACTAGTGTCTACGATATCGCTCTTAAGATCCCCGGTGGAGTGAAAGGCAAAGTCTTCTCCGAGTGCAGCACAATTCACCCCGACACTACCCGTCAGCTCGAGAAAGTTACCAAGGCGACTGGTGCTGAGTTCGTTGCCGCACCAGTCTTTGGCGCTCCTGCTGCCGCCGCTGCTGGTGCTCTCATCTTCGTTACTGCTGGATCTAAGACTGCTATTGAGAAGATTCAGCCATATCTTGTTGGCGTTATGGGACGTCAAGTTATCGACCTCTCGGACGATCCTGACGTTGGCAAGGCATTGACCCTCAAGATCACCGGAAACACTATCATTCTTGGTATGGTTGAGGCCTTGTCTGAAGGTCACGTCCTTGCTGAGAAGTCTGGCCTTGGAACTGAAAATTTTGAGAAGTTCATTGCTGCTTTGTTTGGCCAGTCGCCTTATTTGCCTTACAGCAAGCGATTGACGACTGGCGATTACGTTCGACAGCAGCCGCTCTTCGCCGTCGATCTCGCCGCTAAAGATGCCAGGTGCGGATTCCGTAATCTTTCTGATTTGCGTCAAATATACAATGTTGTCGCAGGTTTATATTCAAGTACGACTACTAACAATCATAGACACGCTCTGAGCCTCGCCAAGTCCTCTGGAACTACCCTCCCCGTTACCGAGATTGCGGCGAAGCATCTTGCGTCCGTCAAGGAGGAGATGGGCGTAAACGGCGACATTACGTCGATTTATGGTGTCCTTCGAGAGGCCGCTGGCTTACCATTTATTGAAAAGAAGTAAGCGGCAGTGAGATTTTGAATGTGAATAAATCACTGTCGCAATGCGATAGAGCAACCGGCTTAATGTAATGAACAATTACGACTTGACCTCAACATCAAGATTCGACGTAAACAGGTAACTTGACTGGCAAGAAATCAGGGCTGCCACCTTGCAGGTTCCGGTAACTTTTTTGCGTCCCATTGGTAGATTATGGAAATATACTTAGGTCTTTTTGTCGTCTTCCTTCCTGTTAACCGAGGCCTCTTTAGCTGGGGCACTTTTGCGAGCTGCTTGAACTGCAGCCGCCGCCGCAGCAGCTCTGACTTGGACTTCATGTGCACCCTCACTTTGTGACAACACCTTATGGTAGATTGTTGACAAACCCCTTCGCTTGTTCTTTTTCTCCTTTTCTGTAGCACTTGGTTAGTACCGGTTTGAGACGGGAGCAAAAGCAAACTTCGCGTACCTTCTCTCTCCTCCTCTTCTTTCTTCATCCGTTCGATCTCTGCTTTCTGCTTCTTATACGCAGCAGACTCAAACACTTGCGTACCAGCAAACTCGTCGCCCTCTTCTTCACGCTCCCTCTTATTTAATCGATCCCTCGCCATCATATGGTCCTGCGTACGCACTTTCAAAGACTCCTGCAAATTCTCAATATACTTCGACTGGCGCTCTTTATTTTTCTCGCCGTCACCGGTTAGTTCCGCTCGAACAGACTTCTCGGCTGCTTTCATGGTATCGTATATCTCATCGTACGCATATATCGATGCGTCCTCGGCCCCATACGTTTCCGCGACCTGGGCATTCCGCATAGATTGGGCGACAATGTCGGTGTTGATGCGGTTCCGCGTATATTCAGCCGTCTTATTTCGAGACGGCAGTTTCAGACGTCGGTCCGGCTCAGGTGGTTTAACATCGCCAGAGTCAACCTCTTCATCACCATCGTCTTCTAGAGGATCGTAGCCGAAAATGGAGCGTTTCTGTTCTTGCCTACCGGTGCTTGATTTGCCGGTTGACTGTCCTTGAGGTGTTTTCTTCTGTATCTTCAGCCCACCAAATTTCGGAGTCGACATTGAAAAAGTATTTTAGTAATAAATATGAAGTAGTAGTTGTGTAAGCCGTATAGAAGTCTACCATTCACCGGATATCGTTTACTGTCAGAGTCTTCTTAAAAGGTTGGCGGAGTTACGATTTTAGGTTCAGCTCATCGTCCACTAGTCAATACACCTTTTTGCACCCTTGGTGATGAGCCTCACTGATTTCGACAACCACCGCTGCATCTTCCTCCGCCACTGCGCCTACTAATTGGCGATGCCCCACATTATAAAGTCCTTTCAATTGCTTTTAATTCGGAATTAATTCTTGTTTTTCCAACGGAAATCACACGCACTTTGACGAGTCCGTTACGATAGCCGCGGATTTCGGCCTCTTCTCCACTATTTTGTCCACACCACGACGCATTTGCAATCACAACATACATACTTCTTATTCTGATCTCGTCGACAGAGGTTAAACGGTAGAAGCCGTGCTTACATGCCAGGTTCAGTCCCAACAATCCCGGGCGACAAGGCGCCTCCGCAATACGCGGAGGGCCTACGGCTTGAGGTCGCGCGTCTGTTGAAGCGACATAGCACCTCGTTTCCTGGTGCACAGCCCGTGTCGTTCTTGAAAAAGCATATCATAGAGAATTTAGAGAGGGAAGAGTACGTTGGCTTGTGTCTTCTTATTGGATTCGAGGGTTGGAATGACTGACGTAGCCATAGTTACTTTGTGTGCGAGAAATCAGATGGGATTCGATGTTTGATGTACTTGACAGCAGTAAATGGCGCGGAGGCAACATACATTATTGACCGGAAAAACGATTTTTACTATATCCAGGGACTACATTTCCCTCTGCAGGACGACATTCAAAAGTTCCATACGGATTGCTTGGTTGACGGCGAATTGATCATCGACGACATGGGCAATGGACAAGAGCTCATGAAATTCTTAGTTTTCGATTCATTGGTTATTGACGGAAAATTGCTGACGGAACGAACACTGGACAAGCGGCTAGGGTATTTCAGAGAGCTAGTTTACAAACCCTATGAGGCGCTGTGCAAACAATTCCCGGAAGAAGTCCAATATTTTCCGTTCTTAATCGAATTCAAGAACATGCAAGTGTCATACGCCTTACCGCAACTCTGGAGCGAAATTATTCCGAACCTTAAGCATGGCACAGATGGTCTTATTTTCACGTCGCGGCTCATGCCATACGTCTTCGGCACGGACGAGAAAATACTAAAGTGGAAGCCCACGGAGGAGAATTCCATCGATTTCAGACTGACCCTCCACTTTCCGATTTTCACAGACGAGGACGATGAAAGTGATTCGTATATTGACTATGACGCGCAGCCGACTACGATTTTGTCAGTTTGGTGTGGGGATAAGACGTATAAGCCATATGGAGAGTTATACTTAACACCGGAAGAGTGGGACGAATTAAAAGCTCTAAATGAACCACTCGATGAACGGATAGTTGAGTGTGTGCTGGATCAGGAACAGAATGCGTGGAGATATCTGCGGTTTAGGGACGATAAGCCAACCCCGAACCATATATCAATCGTGGAGAAGATTGTCATGTCGGTGAAAGATGGAGTAACGAAACAGGAATTATTAGATGCCCATTTGAGGATCCGCGAATCTTGGAAGCGGAGAAATCGACAGGAGGAAGATGCCAGACGGGCTAGGGAACGGGACCGAGAACGGCGACTTACGGATGATAGCCTCGGGGTAACGCCGTCTCAGCGAGTAGGCGACAAGCGAAAACTTGGTGTTGACAATTAGGGGACTCGTTTACATAGACTGGGTTTGTGCATTAGCTATACTTGTACTATACTTTGATCAACATACTTCGACTTTACCCGGTGAATATTTGATCGGTTTAATATTCAGTGACTACTAATGAATTTAGCGAGTATATACAAAATGCCCTAATACCGTTTAATGCTCCCATTTTTCCCAGCAAAGTAAATACCATCCGACCGGCTCCGATTTTTAACACCGATGATTGTGCTGTCGTCAAATCCGGCAGCGTAATACGATACTTTATGATCCTCAAATACGACCGGTGTGCCAATCTGAGTCGCAAATGCAACTGAATTGACAGCGGACGCGCCCATACCGACGACTGGTGATGGCAGGCTTATAGTTTCTAACGGGACTGTCAGGGATCTAAGATCCCATATCTCGGAGTTCTTTCCCCGAGCGACAAAGATCCGGTCATCAACGACATCGATATTCGAAATCTCACTGTCCACACTTTTCGTCGGTATCGACGCCAGCACGTTCTTGGTCGACAGACCATATATAGCGATATCGCCATTGTCGTATCCAATTGTCAATAACTTGTCGTCCGTTTCAAACTCTAGCGGTGACGATGGCGCGGCTGATATGCCATCATACTGCTTCGAAACCGCCATCGTTGTGGGTTCTATTGGAATGTCTAGAGGATTTGTGAATGAGTGGATTAAACTGCCGCTACCACATTCCCTAAATATAAATGTAAGCACAGCAGGTGAAAGGAGTTAAATCTTCAATTATTACCATAGCTTCACTGTGCCATCTTTGGAAGCCGCTATAACCACAGTCAGTGTGTCGCGTGAGGACAGAGCACTCCAGATAACTTACATAAAAAATTACGACCACGACCAATCATGGCTAAGTCAGTCACTGCTCGCTTATGGCCGAGAAAAGTCCGAGGATTTGACCCATCTGCTGCGCTCCACAGTTTGATCTGCATGTCTCCGCCGGCGCTCAGAACGACCTGGCCAGACGGGAAAAAAAGGACTTTGGTGATATACGTCAAATGGCCGTCCAGCGACCTAGTGAACGCACCGTCGTCCGTTATTGAACTCAGTGATAGCTCCCCATTTGGACCACCAACTACGTAGAGCTCGCCCTGTGGCGAGATGTCGAACGTTTCAATGCCTTTCGCTGCTCAGTCTTAGGTTACTGTGTTTAGCAACAATATTGTACAACACTTACGATTATGCACGGTGATCTGGGATTTTGGAGACTTGATAAGGACATTCGAGACATTTAGCTCCGGGCACGAAACGGTTAGCGTAGGCTGTCTATAAATTAGTATCAGATCAACTGTTGGCAAACGGACCACCGTACCTTGTGATTCCCCATTTGGACATCAAAGCCGTCCTTGCCGCGCGCGACGACTTCTGATCCAGAACGGTATACGTCGACAGTCCCGTGCACTGACTTGTTGCTGACGAAGCAGGAGATGTAGAAGCTATCATTTTGGGTGTTGCCTGACTGGACGTCGGCTAAGACATCGAGGAAGGTCGGCTGTATAGAGAAGAGAGGAACAGTGGTTGATAATGGGGACATTGCGAGGTTGTTTGGGAAGAGCGAAAAACGCAAGAAATGAGCCGGTATACAGGAAAAATGAGTAAATACGAGACTAAACGTGGAACCAGTGCGTGGACAACTGCCGGGGATTGACTGATGAGCACCAACAGGCTCTCGTGGCCAGGGGAAGCAATCGTCTTACGGAGACTCGGCGAGCCGTTAAGCGAACTACCAGACACCACCTATAGCACGAGAAGGTTAGGGGTATCCATTTAGTCAGGTATGCACAAACACATCACTTACTTGCATTAAGACCACCACCAGCCCCGTGATTTTGAACTTGCGAACAAAACCACCCCCGAATCTGATGGCCATCTTCGCACAGCATCTGGCAAAAAACCAGAATGCCGAGGAGGCAAGCCTCAGCGGTCTACCTCACTCTGTCTGGAATTTGGGCGAGTTTGCTCAGCCCGAGTTCAGTAACCTCACATGTATATATGTATATATGAACATATATACGTATAAAAGCAACCTAACACCGTCCCATATCCACAGTTGAGTACGAGTCCCACACCAGCGAACTGGCGGGCGAATCACCGTACGTTAGCCCCCGTGCCCACAGTTGAATACAAGTCCCACACCAGCGAACTGGCGGAGAAGACTACCAGACACCGGCACGCAGGCACACACGAATACGACTGTCCTCACGATCCAACCACATACTATACCGCACATATTACCATAACTATTGCCTGTTAAGACTGTTATATATCCAAAGTTATTTACTGTGCTCAGTGCTGTCACGTGTGAGAAGTGTCACCAAAAACAGGCTGTGTAAGAGTTTTCTTTCCGAGTTATATCAACAACAGATGTTGTCCAACACTCGTCTCAGTATTACTCGTATTTGCAGAATTTAGTTCGGATAGCTATGTACATTGTTAGATCTTGCCAAAACGTTTTGTCTCAGCTCTTCCACAATTATCCATCATGACCTCCACATGTACGTCCTATTTACATTGGTTCCCTCATTGCAACTCCCAGCACCTACGTCAAACGTGCACCATGGCTAATCCGGTAGCACCAAATGTGTAGATATTTAATTCTTCGATTCCGATTGTACGCGAGCAAGATATCTCCGTGAGATAGTGTTCCAGGCCTGGATGTACTTCTCCGAACACTGATCTAAGCATGTCTTTTGCGGCCGCGTTAGTATAGTGGATTGCCATAGAATTTTACTATATACTTAGACATACAGCCTCGGCAGTCGACAGTGACGATCCGGGATTCAGAATGCATTTTTCGTAGCAATTACTTGAGATTTTCTAATGACGCGAGTAAGTAGCTCGAAAACTCTCGTAATTCCATTGCGAACATGCAAAGCGACTGTTCCGTTTCAAACGTTTTCATCACTATACAAAAGACGACATACGCTAATGAGTTCAGTTGCGTTTGTAAGCGCAATCTCCTGTAAGATCTGAGCTTGTAGGTTTTCCTTTATCGAATTCACATTTGAAGAATCGCCGGAAGTAGGCGCGGCGCCAGAATCTTTCTTATCACTGCCGCCAAACAGAGAAAATGCCATTGCTGAGTATGTGTGCAAAATGGTTTATAGGATATCGATCTGTCTTCGGAAGTGCGAAGACCGCGGACTGTCCCGAACCGCATCAGAGAACAGAGCGCGCGTTTGCGGCAGTAAATGCATAACGCCTAGCGCATCACAATCACTGACAGAGAGATGGCGAGCGCATCTATATATATATAGTTACTGGACATGTTGCAGCTGGATAAATTATTTTGACATTCAAAATTATACGATAACTGAATACTTGTACATCGATTTTGAGTTTGTCGGCTCGGGAGCAGTTGCCAATTGAGTATGGGAGGCATGCCAATATGTGCTGATGACATGACCGAGCGAGCCAATAGGCTCATAAGCTAAAGGCCAGCTAAAATTATGTCCCAATCTATGCAAATACAAAGGCATTGACGCGATACGACATACACAATTAAATGCGTAAGTTGGCACCTTATTGAATCGATCAACAGCATACATGAATTATAGAAACATCGGGTAAGGGTTTTACCAACTGCAGGAATGTGTGGGAGATATTTGCCGTACACGGAACGTTCGTTGGAGAAAATATTACGGTATCCGCGGATGTGATCAAACCGTTGTTCGGCAGCGTGCAAGCGAGCGACACTATTTTTTATAGTGGACCTGTGAAGGTGGCAACTTGAAAAGTTAGTTAACTTAGTTGGAAGGCAAAAACGCTGACTGTGGCGGGACATCGAATCACAAATCACATCTATGCTAGTTCGATATACCGGAGGCAGCTTGTTTTAATCGTTAGTACACCGATTTTGCACGACTCCCCACAGTATCCGGATAGCCGAGCGGTTTAGGTTTAGGAATATGGACAGCATTTGATACACGATCTCTGATCTTATGTTGTTGCTAGCTGGGCTCTGCATGGCTTTGTTGATGGCGATTGTCGCATTGGACCCATCATATATAAGTTCCAAGCGCTGAAATTGCCGTTTTTTGTCGAGGTCGCCCACAACCCAATCTGCCCGCCACGATCTGTCGATGACACCTGCCATTTGTCGTCAGCTCGTTAGGTAGTCGGACTCTAAGGGAACTTTTGGATATGCAGTAATCTTGGGCCAATAATTGACAACCCCTTCTGTAGGTGATGGCCTGCTCCGAATATTTTATAAATTGCATAAATTCCATATTATTGCAGTCTGAGACCTGACATCTTTAATTGTGAGGTGTTACTATAGGACAGGCGAACTACGTACTTACATCAAATATGCGCTGATATCGACAGTCTTTAAATTCATATACCGATCAGCGGGCTGTCTATGACAGTACCTACGACTGCCAGTGACAGATACCGTAAAAGAGGCGAGTCGGCAAGGTTGAAAAGTTACCAGCTGCCTGGCTGAGGCTTGTTGCCCAGGTGAGGCAGCTAATGCAGGCACTGAGGCTCTTTTGAAAAAGCACTGACGCCGTTTTCCCGGTCATCGTGCTCGCAGTCCGCTCCACATGTACTGAAATCCTCGCATTGGCACGAATGTCCGCCCTACCCGCTCGACGGTCTATACTCATTGGACGGGGCAACACAGGAAAGGACAGGAAAGACCTGGACTCCCGGCCATCGCTTATAGATCTGGTTCATGAACCGACCTGAACTAAAGTTCCTGTCTTGCCGCGCGAGACTGGCGGGGCTCTCCATCGAGCGGCTCAAATGTATAGGACCTGATCCACTTAGCGCCGTAAACTCCCATTACAGACTTTTGCGCGCATATTTGCTTTGTCTGACCCGTACACGGCATCAAAGCGGGTCATTGTCTTGCGTTGCGTATTGCCACTCGGTGCCCCTCCTGATCCTAAACCCGCAGAATCTTGTCGAGCGGGTCGGCTCACAACTGCCACTCACAAAACAGGCCCCATCTTGTTCGCCCGACGGATGATATCTACGTTAAACGCCCCTTTTGAGT
This sequence comes from Lipomyces kockii, assembly GCA_030568215.1. NCBI lineage: Eukaryota > Fungi > Ascomycota > Lipomycetes > Lipomycetales > Lipomycetaceae > Lipomyces > Lipomyces kockii. The sequence goes on along the minus strand of JAJLTN010000538.1, from coordinate 81,087 downwards.
CTAGCATACTCCTCTTTCTTGTTCTCTTCCCGTTCCTTCCTCACCATCGGTTGACCATCGTCAGGTTACTCTGACTGCTACACCATTTTCCAGCCTCTGCGTCTTTGTTCACGTGTCGCTCCTATTTCGACGACTGCCTGCGATTCTTAAATGTCTGCTCACCGACGTTAACATCTAGATACTGACATTTTGTCGGCTCGCCCCTCGTTTTTGCTGCTTTTCCTCCTTGGCTCCGTAAAGAGCCGTCCTCTCCTTAATTGTTCTTTGCTTTATTAATACTTCCAACCCTTCGCCATTACTTTCACAAATTCGTCGTCTCTTAACCTAGCTTCATCGGCCTCTCATCCAAAAGTCATTCGTTCAGCTTTTCATCGCATACCCCCAGATCATCACTTTCTGCTCGTTACGATCTTATTTTTCTCTACACCCGGGAAAGTATTGTTACACTATTATAAATGAATGTGAATATGGAATCTGCAGGATCTCTACATGATCCTTCGAGTCCGACAGGTAGGCTGCCGTCTCCTCACAAGCTCTACGGTATTGCTGACACCGCACCAGCCGACGAGACGTTTGATGAATTCACGGCACAAGCAGATGAATCCATGCTGGACGACTTCGCGACCCTTTCGCCAGCCTCGTCAAACGGCGATACGGATGCAGCCGTGACTCCTAGCGGTGCTCCCTCGTCAGGCTCCTTATCCGACTCCAACAATACCTCGGCTTCGAATGTAGGCACTACGACAACGCCCACATCCCAACCTTCGCTTTCACGGCGAGGATCATCTAGAAAGTCTACTCTCACTCAGCAACAGAAGAATAATAAACGCCAACGCGCCACTGCGGAGCAACTTGCAATTCTCGAGACTGAGTTCTCCGTTAATCCCGCGCCAAATGGCAAGACACGGTTGCGGATTGCGGAACAAATCAACATGACGGAACGATCAGTCCAAATTTGGTTTCAAAACAGGTATGCTCACAATGTATCTGTGGTATTTTTCGTATTGTGAAAAATGCCTCATCGCCTCATGGCATCTACTTACGCAAATGCAGACGCGCAAAAATCAAGTTAATGGCTAAGAAATCTATCGAGACTGGTGGAGATACCGGTTTGATTCCCGATTCAATGAAACATTACCTTGCAGTACAGTCAACCGGACCAGGCTCCAGCTCGTCTAGCGCGTATTTCGCCCGCGCCTTTGGATTGACTGGCCCAAGGTCCGGCTTGGGACGCTCAGCTAGTTTCAGCGGTATGGCGAACCACTCTTTTATTCTTCCAGGCTCCGGAGGAGCGATTGTGACACCGTCGGACGTTCCACAAATGGCACCTGCGAAAACCCTAGTCAACAGATTTACTTGTCGTTCACTTAGTATCGGAACTTGGAGACGTGTTGGATGTACAGCAATGGACCTAGTGATTTTCTATTCTCCTTCTCAAAGTAGATTCACGTACTACATCAACAACGATTCGATCGGTTTTAAGATTGAGTATCCATTTTCCTATGTGAAACAGATCTATGTCGAGGGCCATACTCAGAATCATCGCGAAGTCAAATCCGAGGCGAAAGAAGGCGAAGATGAAAAGATATTTTCAGAGGAGAACAAAAGTCTGGAAATGGGTGATATCGTCGTCATTTTAGCCCGGCCACCTCAATTTTTCATGGAGTCGGCTAGTTTGAATGGTGGATGGTTTGATACGGAAGATTTCACTGAGGACCAGCAGGCTTCTAAAGTGATGGAACACCGATTGACTGGACCACTGAAGATTCTTGAGCAACAATTGTCTGAATTATTGTGCTTGAAGACGGATACGACAAAAAGCAGAACTGTTCGCAGCAACAGTAGTGGTAGCACAAACAGCAATACGACGTCAAGTAGCTCTAAGCTTATCAATGCTTCGTCGCTTACTACGTCAGCGCCAGTTTCGCCATTGGCCACGAATGCACCTACCTCGATACAGACTTCATTGTCTGCGCTAGCATCGCGTGGATACCCTGATGAATCGTTTGGGTTCCCGCCGCATGGGCAGCCGTCTCACTTGACTCATCGACGGACGAGAAGTCGTTCGGTCCCGGTGGCAATAGATTTCTCGTATCTCGGTCCTGCGCTGACGCCTGGGTTTCCTTTTCATCCCGGTGCTCAGCACGCTCCGTCGGTGTTGTCCCACCACACGTCGCCTCCAACTGGCGTGCCTTCGCAGATCCCAGTGTCATTGCCTGTATCGATGGGCGCCACTCCGGTAGCTTCATCTTCAGCGTCTTCTAATATGATGGATTTGCAGCCAGGCCTATCACCTGCGGCATCGACACCGACAGCCAATGAGCCTTTACGCGTTGACATGACTGACGCTCAATATTTCGATGTGTATTCGTATCCTCTGCCTGCTGCATCTGACAGTCCCGTTACCGGATTTCATGGTCCTGGTGTACTGGGGACGCCAGTAATGCAGCCGTCAATGGGGGTTGTCCCTGGCATTCCACAACCGCCTAGCGCGACGGGATTGACAGGCGATATGGTAAACATGAATCCGTATACCATGACGAATATGTGGATCGATCGGACTAGTGGCGCGTACCCTACGACCCAAGGATATAATATGAATATTCCAGGTGTTTTTGGGGGTGATATTTCCGCTCATGGTGGTGGAGAGGATATTGTGTTGCCGGATAATGGTGGAGCGGAGATTGTCCAGACGAACTTCGTAAATGCCGCAATGGAAGGTGTCTCTGTTACCGAGCCTCAGATGCAGAACGAGGACGAGTTAGTGGCGTTTGGTATGTTAGGTATTAGTGGCGGTACGGGTGGACCTCCATGAGCTTGCTCGACGTGTTTTGGTCTTTTCCTGTAGAGGTGCTTGTTGCTCAGTTTTCTAAGCTAACTCTCAGTGTGCGAAAAGTTGTATATGATTAGCGTGTCTGATTTATGTTGGGATATATATGCTATTGAATACGCTGTGGTATATGTTCATTATGTATATTTATGATTATGTTTTTCTGCGTCGTTTTTAGTGTTAGGTATACGAATTGGCGTGATGGTATTTGATATATTGGGTTGATTCTTTTTGCAATTGCACTATTATTCCGATATGTATATATGAGCGTAGATGTAGGAATGATTTACAGTTGTTTATGTATAGTTATTATAATAATCTGCTCTCTAGCTATCTTACATTATATCCAAGTTTGTTTACAAGGGCCTGACACCTTTATATCCCGAGTTCTCCACCTTCCTCAGCCATGCTTGTTCTAACCGTATAGGCAGCGTATTCATGGGGACCACCCCTTTCTCTACCCACACCCCCCACGCCCCCATCCGATTCGCCATCGCAATATCGGTCAATATCCGATCTCCAACCACCGCGACTTGACTCGCCTTGTCGACCCCGGCGCTAGGAGACTTGAGAAAAAATTCCATGATCTCATCAATACATTCCGGATCCGGCTTCTTCGCACTATGCCGTAGCACGCGAACGCCCGTTTCCCGCTCCAACGCGTCCGCGAGCCTAAATTCTGGGTCCATGGATCTCGTGCCTGCCGTGTTGCTAACGATTAAAACCTTGTCGCAAGGGTATGCTTCTCTGAGACGGTTGAAGTGATCTTTATAGGCCGGGTAGATTACTGAGGAGTCTGGTTCTGCGAAGCAGTTGTCTTTGTCGAGAACGAGTGCGCGAATGTCTGGACGGATGCCTGATGTTGTTGTGAGGGCCTGGCCAAGTGGGATGGGTAGGTCTGCAAACGTTGGGATACGCAGGGCCGGAATGAGATGCTGTGGTTGAGTGAGGAGGTGAAAGACGTGTAGTGTTGCTGACAGGTTGAATGACGACATTTGATCCTGATGTTTCTGAGGGGTAATTGCGAGGCGATTTGGGGTCGAGAAGGTCATGATGGTCGAAGAACACGAATGGTGCGGCGCCGCTATATGAGCGGTATATCGTCGTCGCTGCTAGGTAGCGAAGCGGCTCTGTAAACTTAATCCATATCTCTGGGTCGCTGTGAGTACTGACTGCCCTCATCTTCCCCGCCCTCTCTCTTCATTCAGGTCCGTGGCTCTCAGAACCACTGGTAGCAATGGCGACCAGAGGGTTCCTTAATCTATCTATGATCTCAATAGGGTCACTATTCCAAGTAGCCCATATTCATGAACACATGTGACTCTCGAAAATAACGAGGGAGAGGACCGAATCCAGTTGTCGATAGTACCCGAGTTTGGGCCTGTCAAAGTGCACATGGTCCCTGACATCCGTAAGCATACCTGAGACCGGGGTGGCGGACTGCATATCACAGGTCAGCATGTGACGACAGGGAATTAGCCGCTTCGGCAACAGAATACTCCCTTAAGGTAGCCAAATGCCTCGTCATCTAATTGCGCATGATAACCAGATCCCCAATGTCCCTATCTACTATCTAGCCGAACGACAGCCAAGGGAACGGGCCTTGGCAGAATCAGCGGGGAAGGAAGAGGCTACGAAACTAGTCAAACTATCGCTACCAGGCAGGTTACAGATTGGTTCGAACTCGTGAACTCGTGGTCAGCGAAAGAAATTGATGCGTTGCCGAATACGATACCGATGCTAGACGCGAGGTTGGTCCACGGACTGAAGCTTTATGTTAAGACGCAGTCGTTACCTCTGCTCGAGCAAGTCATGAGACATGCGGCAAGTTTGCGGTATGACGGATATCTTAGTAAGTATACGACTGAAGTCGAAGCTTAAGCTGAGAGATCACGCTATAATGAGGTTCTTTGGAGCCGAAGTTGGCAAAGAACTTGAGAAAGACCACGACAGTATTGACAACGTTGATTAGATTGCGGAGGCTGCGATTTTTGCGGACCAAATCGTCGTTTGGTGTTGCTAATGCACGAAACGTGCAGAACGGTTGAATTTATCGGATCCATGTATGCCCTGGAATTGGTGAATACACAAGGAACGGTTAAAGACTACGTCAACGGAAGAGCCGATTATATCTTCTATCATTGTAATCCTGTTCATAATCCCGGAGACGGTCAGCATAACCAGAATTTGTAGAGAGTTGTAGAAGGATCTAGAACGAGGTCAGGTTATACGAGGACCGGTTCCTTGCGAACCAGTCGGATTCATATTTACTTTCATTTACACACCTTATTTTTCAGTACCGAATACAGGTTCAATGATTACACGCCCACAATCCAACACCGGATACTATGTCCTTTCATTTACTATAGCCATTTATAAATCGTCCCCGTCCGACCTAAGACACATGTCTCTTTAATCATCTTTGCCTGGCTCCTTCTTCTTCTGCACAGGTGTAGACTCATCAATACCCGCATTCGAATCATCGTCCTCCGACCACCGATCATATTCATCATCCGGCGCCTCGAACATAGTCTCTCTCTCGGCCTCCTCAGTCTCTTTCTGAGCATCCTTGCCATTACCGTTACCTTCAACTTCAACTTCAACCTGACCGGCGACGTTCTCGTGCCCGTTCTCGTCATACGGAGTCGTACCGGTATGTAGAGACCCAGCAAGGCTATCCACGTCGCCACCTGCCCCATACGGGTTCGCGCTCCTGTTGACAGGATCATACTGCCTTCCCGCACCAACCCCTTCCTCCTCGTCCAATGACCCCGCCAAGCTCGCGATCTCGAACCCGTCGCCGTCTTCGTCCTGCGCCAACTCGTCCGACATTGCAAACCGCCGATTATTTCGCGTCGGCCGCCACAAAAACGCAATAACGAGGAAATCAACAAAGTATACAACGTTCAGCCATCCATCGAGCACGAACCACCGCGATCTCCAGTGGCGAGGAATAAAATCTGGAGAGTTGCGGTCCGCGAAAATAAGTGAGTTGACGAAGAAGAAGCCGAAGATAATGAGAATGCTGGCAAAGAGAAGACGCCAGAGACGGCGGTACATCAACGCTTTCACGTTTTGCTTCCGTTCGGTAAGGTTACGGATTGTCGATGTCAAAGACGACAAAATCCAGAGATAGAAAGCCGTCATCGTTGCAGCTAGGGGAAGAATGACGAGTAATATTAGCGGCCCAGCCGTATCGGGTGTAACAAGGAAACTTGCAATCGCATAGACGACACCAAAGACAAAATGCAACGCCGCGAGAATATGGCACTTTGTCATGGTAGATCCCAGTGTCGGCTTCACGACGCCATAACCCATGCACACAATTAATAGCAAAAAGAATGTGAACGCGTTTCGGAATGCGTTCAAAATTGCGACAAAAACCATATAGAATCGGGAGAATACTGTGTTGCCCTTTGTGTTGACAACATCATAGTATCCCCACACAATGACCATCTCGATGGCAAGGAACGCAGCACATGCGGTGATGTAGTTTTGAACTGCCAGGATGTCGCTTCGGTACTGTACGTACAAAAACATCCAGAACGCAAGGACGACTGCATATGCAATAGCCAAGCCTCCATAAAATGGCAATTTAGCAATCTGCGATGCAGGAAGCTTGCCAAATGCGTTTTGAAAGTTGACGGTACCGACGTAACCCTCATCGGAAGTCAGCGCATATGATCCTACACAATAAAATCCTGTCTTTCTGACGTCGTAGGTAACTGTTGCCGGCTCATCTCCGCTCAATGTAACCGCCTTTGTAAAAACAGAAGCAATGGAACCATTAGTTGAACCCTGGAGAAGGAACTGGCCATAATTATCCTGAGAGCAGTATTTGGCATCGACGGCAGCCCTGTCGCAAACGTAGACCTTGCTTCCATCCGCTTGGCCTGTATTAAGACCAATGTACTCAACATCTGTCCACTCAAAGATAACCAGGGAAACAATGGATGATTCTGTGTTGGGATCTGATGGCTTGTTTAAATCGACTGTGATCTTGTCAGCGTTCGTCGAGATCATAACCCAATTGATTCTCATCCTCGTTCGGTATCAATATACCTTTTATATACGGATCAATACTGCCTCCCCAATCACGTCTACTGTACATTCCGGAACATTGTTGTCGTGAATCCGGTACGTCAGCCTATTCGTCCAGATCGTCAGCTCGATTTCAGCCCATTGATAACGCCGCATACGTCATCCACATTGAACCATAAAATCGAAATTACAATCTCTAAGAAAATCACCGACATACAAGTTTGGCTTCATTGGCTCCTACTAATGTGGAAAATAGTAATAACAATGCGAATAACGTTGGTAGTCGCCAGGGGCCTGTACGCCGGATACTGGGACGCTTGATTAGTTGTATTGACTGCGCCATGCTGATCCGATCACACTCCGATTCGTAGTGCAAATATGATTGGATTTTGCCGGCGTACAATTAAGACTATCGTTCCAGCAATGGAAAGTAGCAATCTTCGTATAAGATCCAGGATGGTCTGGAAACTAGGTCGTAGATCTCGGCCACCTTAGCATTAAACCCTAGTACGATGCGCTGCCTGGTTCTCGCAGTTTGGAGAACGTGTTCGTGGAACAATATAATGGGTCGGTAAAGCCCCCAAGAAAAAGTCTTAGTTGCTACAGAATCGTAGCAGGCGCTACCTTTATGTTCTGAAACTTTGGCTCCGAAATAGTGCACAGACTTAGACTTTTGGAGGTCCTCATAATTTACGCGCTTGCTCAATTTATTCGATATCGACTGCGTGTGCTGTGACGATGTGCACCATGATGCCATCTCGAGGCCATTCACCTCTAGCACAATTCCGCTCGCTCCCACGAAGTTGCAGGTTTTCGCAGCGATTCATCTCTTCGGCTGTCCTCAAAGCCCTTCTTCCCTCCGACCATTACACTCATTCCCTTGGAAAGACTTACTATCCACAAGTCACAACCACGCAGATTACTCGCGACATCAAGAAGCTATGTGACAAGCCTGATGTCAGCGTAGAAGAGCTGCAGACATGGTTTGGCAACGGCCGGAAACTTGTCGCTTACCAACGCATCATCGAACGCGGACAGCTAGAAGATCGGTACAAATCATCCCCAGGAAACGTCAGAAACGAGGAGGTTGTCGAAGCCCATAAAACGATCTACCGTGCGTCGTTGAAACTTAATAATCAGTTTGCTTTGGCTCGGTATTGTGTGCAGGACGTGATTGACCGTGACATCAATCGCAAAGAACGGGCCATCAAATTGCTTGCTAAATTACGGGAGACAAATTTGCCTGCGGCTTATTTCATTATCGGAAACATGTATGCAAGTACGGGTAAGATCAGGGAGGCTATCTCAGAATTCACAAAATGTATTAGCGCTGCGAAAGCGCATGTGGATGCAGCTCCGAAAGTCGACAAAGAGTACTACGATTACGATCGAGAAATTGATTTCAGTCACATGGTGAAATGTCACTTCTTGCTCGGTATGATGCATGAATATGCCGGAGATCTGTGGAATGCAAGGGTAAGTTACCTCAAGGCATTGGACCTACAGGCCTTTTCAAAGGAGATTTTACCGGAGATGGAGGTCTCAGCGTCGAATTTCTTGCACGTTATGGCGGAATGGGAAGGGAGCACCGAAGCGACAGAGCACTATGCTTTGAAGAGTTCAATGCATGCGAATATGTTCGGTCTGTTGTCGATGAGCCGATTTGCGAGGCGGTATGATGAGAACCCCTTGTGGGAGCATAAATGGTTAGAGACGCAGCGAGTTCAGCAACTAATGGACATGCACTTAAAGGTCGCGGTGATGAGTCCTCACATGATGCCGGTCGCGACAATGGAGGAGAAATCACATTGAATTATCTCCGGTGCGTGGGCCCCGAGCTATGTAAATAGAATTGAGTATCATTGTACATAAATGTAGACTAATTGGATGAGATGAGAAATTACTTCACTCGGACATGTATTTTATTCCATTATGATACGATAGACTTGAAGTATCAATTACTTAGAAAGTGATTGCATAGTTGCGTATACTATTAAACGTGGTGTTAATTACTGAGCCTCTCATTTGGCCTTCTGCATCTCCGTTAACTGTCACGCTGTGTCGACAACGGTATTCTTGAAAGGTCGGAAAGCCAATTCAAGACGTTATGTTGCCGTCGATGGATCAATTCCACCAGTCTTGTTAGCGACTTTACACCACTCTGCTGAGTCATGTGCTGGTCCAGCGGCGTACGCTTCCCCTTCAGCATCATACTTCTGCAGGATTCCAATCACCAGATACAATGATACTCCGGTTTTCTGCTTTCGGATTGCTGAGGGCAACCACATGTGTGCAAGCCAGATCACGTACATCAACCAAAATCAAATTTATAAGACGGATCTGGATCAACAGGATTGTGCATCAAGTTATAGAACTGTGAGTTTGAAGTGTTCAGAGTCGAGAGACTAATTTTATGTTCCATAGGACCCATACAAAGGGTGGATTCAAAACGTTGACTGAGAAATTTGGCTTCTGCTCACTGATGAACACGAATTTACGCACATGTGAAGTCCCGTATCTCGAGGTCCAAGTCCGGTTCGTAGCGATACATATGGTGCGGCTCGGATGTGGAGCGGTTACGATCTCTCTCAGAGTTCTCTCAGGCAGATATATTTTTAAACCACAGCCACGTATGAGATTCACAGTAGTCATAGGCAAGTCATAGTGGGGTTTAATTTTGAGGTTTGCATGCTAGACGGCATCCAAAGGACGCGCTTGAGGAAGACCAAATTTCTGTGGGCGTATTTTCGATGGCATACCGCATTCCTCAGCCCGTGAGTATATGTGAGCCCACCACTCTTGACTCGCGCGGCCTTCCAAACTTTAACAATGGGAGCAAACTAATTTTTTTACAACTGATTCCTGTCTCAGTCTTCTTTCCTCCCTCTCCCCTGCATTAACATCTTCCCTCCCTCCCTTGTCGAGATATTTTCTCGACATTTTCAGATTCTGTTCTGCTATCAGTGAAGTAGCACGTTGTACAGACCGTATAGCTTGAGAATCAAAGGTATTAAATATGACGTGGCAGAAATGAGTGTGCTATTTGCATATTGGTTACTAATGATTTATAGACATTATACAGATTTGTCTTTTAATTACTTAAAAATGAAATACGTGGTTGTTTCTGGAGGTATAACTTTTTCGCGTGTGTTGTATGAGCGATTCAGCTGACTCACACGTCCAGGTGTCATAAGTGGTATTGGCAAGGGTGTCATAGCTTCTTCCACGGGACTTTTGTTTAAGACCCGAGGATTTAAGGTCTCGGCTATCAAGATCGATCCATACATGAACATCGATGCTGGCACTATGAGTCCTTTGGAGCATGGTGAAGTCTTCGTTCTGGATGATGGAGGGGAGGTCGATCTAGACTTAGGAAACTATGAGCGATACCTCAATATTACTCTTACACGTGAGAACAACATCACGACTGGCAAAATCTACAGCCATGTCATAGAGCGCGAGGTGTGTACAGGTCCTATTCTATGTCAGAAGCCTTACGTACCCTAACAGAATAATACAGAGGAAGGGAGATTATCTCGGAAAGACCGTCCAGGTTGTTCCACATATTACGGATGCTATTCAGGAATGGATTCAGCGTGTCGCTAAGATTCCTGTTGATGATTCTGGTGAGGAGCCTGATCTTTGTATTGTTGAGCTTGGTGGAACTGTTGGCGATATCGAGTCCGCTCCTTTTGTTGAAGCTCTTCGCCAATTCCAATTCCGTGTTGGTGTTGAAAACTTTGCTTTGATTCACGTTTCGCTTGTTCCTGTCGTGAACGGTGAGCAGAAGACCAAGCCCACTCAGGTCGCCGTCCGTGATCTCCGCGGATTGGGTCTTATGCCTGACATTGTCGCCTGTCGATGCACTCAGAAGCTGGAGAAGCCGACGACTGATAAGATCTCCATGTTTTGTCATGTCGGACCTGATCAGGTCTTGGTCGTTCACGACCTCAGCTCAATCTACCACGTTCCCCTCCTCCTTGACCAGCAGAAGATCATCCAGCAACTTTCTAAGAAGCTGAAGCTGGAGAATGTCGATCTCGCACCAACATTTGTTGAAAAAGGTGTTTGCTTGTGGAACGATTGGAAACATCTCACTAGCACTCATGACAGGATGTTTGAGACCGTCAACATCGCTCTTGTTGGTAAGTACACGCATCTTAAGGACAGTTATATCTCAGTTATAAAGTCCCTGGAGCACTCAGCCTTGCGATGCCAACGGAAGCTTACTATCAATTGGGTTGAGGCAACTGATCTGGAGCCTGATGCGTCTGAGAGCAACCGTGTCAAATTCCATAAGGCGTGGCACGAGGTTTGCTCTGCCGATGGTATTTTGGTTCCTGGTGGATTTGGCGCCCGCGGTACTGAAGGTATGATTGCTGCGTGCAAGTGGGCTCGTGAAAACAAGGTTCCATACTTGGGCATTTGCCTTGGTCTCCAGATTGCAGTAATCGAGTACGCCAGAAATGTTCTTGGTATCCATGGTATGACCAAATTTTCTAGATTACTTGTTTCAAATTTTTTTGCAAAGCACTATACATTAGACCAATGAACATTTGCTTATTGTATTGTTCGTGGGTATTCCTCAAGTGCGACATCGACATAAGCTTATAGTGCAGTTTTGCTGTCTTTGTTTTGTTGTCTTGTGCTCTTTGGTGGCAGAGGATTTTTGGATTATAAAGCTAACACCCTTTAATAGATGCTCACTCCGAAGAGCTGATTACTGAAACTCCCCAGCACCCTCTCATCATTTTCATGCCTGAGGTCAGCAAGACTCATCTCGGTGGTACGATGAGACTCGGTCTGCGCCCTACTAAGTTTCAAGAGAATACTGAATGGAGCAAGCTTAGTAAGTTTTAGCGGTGACTATTGATTCTGCTGGCCTCTTTCTTACATGGTGCCCTAGGAAAATTGTATGGTGGTGTCGACACTGTCCACGAGCGACACCGTCACAGATATGAGGTGAACCCGAAATATGTGACTGATCTCGAGGATGCCGGTCTTAATTTCGTCGGCAAGGACGACAAAGGCGAACGCATGGAGATCCTTGAGCTGAAGAACCATCCTTGGTTTGTCGGAACCCAGTACCACCCCGAGTATTTGTCCCGTGTACTTGATCCGTCGAAGCCGTATCTCGGCTTCCTCGCTGCAAGCTCCGGTATTCTCAACACTCTCATCGATAATTAGACAAAGTTTGCAGGAGAGAAGTAAAATTATACACACGTTTAGACGCGGGGGATTTATTGAGGATATGGATTAATTTTTGTCTCTATTGTCGCACATTTATTTTTCACTAATCATAGCGCTTTAATGTTTTGTACATAATTTTCTGGTTTCATTTTGAGGCAGACCAGTAGAGCACCGCATGAAATATTTGTAAGAGGTTCTCAGGGGGAGCCCTACGCTCACGATTTTTTTTCCGCTCCGTTTGTGTTATTTTCCAGATTTGTATTATAGCTTAGGCGTTGTACGATAGGCGTAGAACGAGGTAGAGTTAGTATCATATTTTTTGTATAATAGATGTGTTTCACTAATAAGTGATATCAGCATTATAATATCATTCTGATCAAGATGCGAATAGTTGGTTGTCAAATTGGCTTCTATTTGCTTACATCATATTGATCTATACAAACTCAAAACTACGATTGTGCCCATGTCATGCATATTGAATTTCACATTCTACCTTTCGATTAAGCCAAGACCTCAGCAATATCCAACATGCGACCGTCCATACCCATCGGTGCCGACAACATGACACCAAATGGCAATTTCAACGGACCGTACTCGTTAGCTTTTAAAGTCACCGCACACATTTCAAACGCGTTGGTAAGCTTGGTGAAGATAGACAGGTCGGCATTCACGCCTACTGGGTTTGCCTCCAATTCGGCAAAAGTGGGATGATATGGTGCGGTGGGCGTGATAATGACATCGATACCAACAGCGCCCTCGAACTTCAAATATAGCTCGGCCTTGAGCGCACGGAGCGTGTCGATGTCCTGGAAGACCTTCAAAGTAGGCACCTCAGCGGCTGATGTACTGATTGCCTCTTGGATCTTTGCAACAGCTGGATCGGATGACTCGGATGCCGTGCTGAATGCCGTGCGCTCGACGTCCAACAGCGGTCCGAGTAGCTTTGAAGCTTTCGTTACAGCAGACCAGTCAATCTCCACCTGGGTACCTCCCAATGTCTTTGCATTCTCCACGCAAGCAGCAAAGGCAGTCCTATAGTCAGGGGACAAGAGGGAGAGGTCATCGGGAACAGCAAACCGAAATCCTCCGTCCTTGGGACCCCTGAAGTCGACACTCTTAATGGGAATAGCGCGATCGGGCACTGAGTAGGGGTCGGTCAGGTCCTGCCCTCGGAGTTCCGCGAAAACGGCACGAGCATCAGGCACTGTAGTGGCGATAATGGCAACGGTATCGACTGACGGACAGAACTTGGCAATTTTGTCTGAAGGAAGAAGGCCCTTTGAAACGTTGTGTCCAACTACGCCGCTGAAAGCCGCTGGAATACGAGCTGAACCATCTGTGTCGAGCGCAAGAGAGAATGATCCAAGACCCTTGGCGATAGCTAGAGCAGGGCCGTAGCTGTAGCCACCAGCAATATACTCGGCGCTGTACTCACTGCTAATCTCAGCAATGGTAACGCCAATTACGCCGGCGCCAGTAGATTCGATCTTGGTGGATCCGATCAAGATGGCACCAGACGCGAGAAGATCCTTTATGAGCTTAGAATTTTCGATGTCAAAATTCTCGCCCACTGTGAAAGGAATTCCGTAGAAATACGGCATATCCGCAACGTCAGCGACAATAGCCGGCTCTGGAAGAGTCTTGAGCGCAACTTCCTTATCGATAATCTTGCTGAAAATCACAGCTGATTCTGGCTTCGCTATTTGCTCGTAGATGTACTCAACGACCGTTGCAGGAGTAAGATTACTCGTTCGATATGCTGTTCGCAATGAGGCAATTGAAATATCAAAAACACCATCGCTGGCCGAAGGTGGGATAGCCGAGACAGTCGCGGCCAGTTCGAGAAGGGGCTTGCTACTGCAATTATAACCAAGCAGTCCGTCGTAAGCGCAAAATAGATCCATTGTAGCAGAGACAATAGTGTTATCAAAGCCGCCCGTACAGTCTGTCAAAACGCAAGTTTCGAATCCATGGTCGTTGGCTTCTCGGAATGTGGTAGCTACACAGCACCTGATTTTATATATTAGCAGTTGATCTAACGCAGTATTTCCAAGAATTCATACTCAGTAGTGACACCGGCCAAGAGAAGATGAGTGATACCTCGACTGACAAGCATCTGGTGGAAGTCGGTATTGTAGAAGGAGCCCTTTCCTGGCTTGTCAAGCACCGGCTCATCCTTCAATGGCTTCACTTCGTCAACGATATCGTGTCCGTCTGACCCACGAACTAATAGTCGTCCCATAGGTCCATCCGCGCCGATGACAAGCTTATGGCGATTGGGGTTCGCGGTCGCCTGCCTGATTCTTTTGGTTGGCGGCAAGTCCGACAGATCGCTGGCATGACCTTCTCTCGTGTGGATAACGTGCAGTCCTAGTTTGCGAGCAGCAGCGATGGCTTTGGCAGTGGGCTCGATAACAGACGAGACTTGCTCGAAGACCTGTTCAGAAGGGCATTGCAGATAACCATAGCCGTTCTTCAGCAAGAAATCCTTCTGCATATCAATGACAACCAATGCCGTCCGGTTTTCCGGAAGCGCGAAGGGACACGGCTTCGCCGTAATGAGTGAGAGAGGGGCCATGTTGAATATACTAGGAAGAAGAAGCGAAACTCCGTATGCCGGTGCCTTTCGCAGCACCGCCTGAGGCTGATGGCGGAGGCTGGGGGCCCCAATAATATATGATATGCAAGGCGATTCAAAGTCCTTATCGTAAGGGCTTTTGGAATTCCGCGCAGGGGCCCTCGACAAACATCTTATGCCTGCGGCCCCGCCGGGTAATAATCTGATCAGTTTCAGGGGTTCAACTGTTCTGGTATATTATAACGATCGAGATGGTATATTAATAAGGCGTATGGAGCGATTGAAAAGTTGGAATACGGAAAAAAACGAGATCGCGAACTAATGCGTTTGAATATTTTTCTTGTGGCTCTCCGAAATATTTATTTTCGCTCGCACGCTCTGCCATTCGAAATCTGTTGCGTTGACGTCTGGTATTACAAAGTTATGAAGATGTCTTTGCACAAAAGAAAATATCATGAGAGATCAGCTGTAGCCGAGGGACGAGGGACGACATGTCTCTAGATCATGTAAGAGATCTATGGGCAAAGGAAGCTTTTGACTTGGGCTTAAGTCTTTAGCAGCACTATTTCCGTTCGTGCACGTGTCAAGCCGTCCCTTGAAGAGTCAGAGTAAATCGCACATGGCCAAAGTGGACATGACAGGTAGATAGGAAGTCATGCAGAGTGATATGTATAGTCTTTTCTCTTTGGCTAGGGAAAATAATATCCTGAGCTGGATGCAGTGTTGGTGGATGAGTTGGTCCTTAAGTACTTTTAAATTGCTTGTTCCTGAGAAACCCGAGGGAAAATCAGAACGGTCCATCGCCAATGCTGAACGTTTTAATGCTGCAATATTCGATTCAATTTATATTATACAACTCTCTATAGATCTCCAATCGTCGCCGCAACTTCTATCGTACAGTAATCCGTCGCAAATTGCTTTCTTTAATCCGCACTTCCGCTGGCAGCAGCGACAATCTCAGTGCCTGTACTAGTGCCAGCCATAACTCCCGCCATACCGCCCAGCGCTCTCAGGATTCGGTTCAAGTCATTCACTTTTCTAGTTCGGAATCGGAAACAGGTACCCGAGACCGGATCAAATGTCTTCACTGCTAGCGTTCCTCGTTGGCTCTTCTTGTCTGTATTATATGTGTAGGTAACCTTTGTCTATCGCGAAACGTGGTCAGTATTTAGCTTTGATAATCAACTGATTCCAGGACAGAACCACCGTAAACATACAGTCGTTGGTCGCGCTTGTAGTAACAATGTGGACTGGTGAATGAACACTGTCGCCGACGATACGGACGGCATCTTCGCGTATCTTATAGTATACCGCCGCAGAAATCTAGTGATACTTGTATCAAGGGCCTATTCAGAATCCCAGTGGATAGACACCTACGACTATTCGTGGATATATTATCTCGGAGATGCTCTCCATGTAGTTCGGACGAAGTATTTTAGTACTCGAAGTGTTACCCTGACATAGGGTAACAAGGACCTCAATTTAACTGAATGTCCAAAGTATCTCGAAAATTTAGTGACACGCTTTCAATTCACGTCAGGTATTGATCTGCACCTATTTGAATTCCATACACAATTGGCATTTATTGCGAATGCATTACCCGACGATTTGAATCCCATTGTCCACAACAATGGGCTCCACTTCATCATCCGACGGTGACCTCGACAAAACGATTTCGGAGTGGATCAACAATGCGGACGCCGAAAGTGGCCAAGGAATAGTCAAGAATGATCCGGTCATAGAAGACAGAATCAAGAATAAGTCCTTTTTTTCCCAATTTCAAAAGCCAAAGGCCGAGGAGTCTGTGGAACCTGATGCATTCGAGAATCCATCGGAAGCTTTTCCTGTAATTTTACAATCAATGTCTGTTGGAACTGGACTATTACTAACATAAGGCTTTCCTCTAGAGAGAAATGTCATGTACGCAGCAGTTTGATGAGCTAGTAAAATGCTACAGTATCGGCGGCCAGGTTCGTAACGTATATCGATACGGCTCAATTCGAGACTGCAACGACCGATGGTCGATGTTCAAGTTTTGCATAAGGACACGTCTTGACTCTGAAGAAGACAAGAGAAAGAAGGTATATGAATTTTATAGACAGAAGGCGGCCGAAGATTTGAAAAATGGTAGCAGTGAAGATGTTTGGAAAGCTCGGACGCAGAGACGGAAGTTATTGTTTTCGGACCAAGAGGATGGGGCCGAGAAAGCATTGCAATAAATTCTGTACATAGCATAGGCGTTTAACAAATCTCACTTCATATAGCTCTAACACATACTAAATCCATAATACTGTCCACGAGAAGTTATAAGATTACCAGTTGCGACTAGTTCTGCAAACTACATTGACAATACACATTAAATCATTCAATAAAGGGCAACGTAGCTGAAAAAAATGAAACATGTGCGCCTGTCGCCTATGCATTGTCTATAATCCATGAACTCCTTGACACTGGGTACTAACCATATACTCGGAAATTTTTTTTTGCAAAATAGCGAAGCAAATGGTTTAATAAAAGAAAAGTAAGCCTAACGGAAACTGAACGCTGTCGAATAGACGATAGTCTGAAGTGAGCAAAACCGTCTGTTGAAACTCCGCAGCCGCACGCCATCTCAGCCAAACGTAGAAATATAAACGTAATTACATCGGCACAGGCACCGTATCTAAGACATCATCGAGCACGATATCCGCAGTCCAGTGCTGAATAAACTTAGACAGTGCCTCTGTTTCACTGCCATAAAGAACACTGCGGTCGTCTTCTGGCGACGAGATCGTAATTCTGTGAGAATAAGTCTTGCGCGCAGCGATGACGACAATAGACGGCGTCACAAAACCTATACCATGAAGCGGGCACAAACATCTAATGAGCAATTCAAAGTCCCTGGATGCACGTGCAGAGACACCTCCGCGTATAGCTCGATGCATGCGCAGAAACACCATAATGTCATGCATATATCTTCGAATGTCGGCACTGATGCAAACACTGGTGGCAATACTTGACAGAGTGTCGATATCCTTCACAGAAAGCAAACATTGTAGCGTCATAGGAGGCAACGAAATAGGAGGAGTCCATTTGCCAAATTCTGTACCGGATTCATCCACATTGGAAGGTTCATAGCTATGACTGATGAAAAAGTGGTCAAGCTAGAGATCGAGTTACAAAATCTATGAACCACTTATACAAATCGCTAAATACTTACAAGATACGGAAACAAATGCAGCCTCATATTACCCTTCGACAATAACGGAATCACCAAAAACGATGAAGGCGTCATAAACAACCCCTTTGAAGTCACCAGCTTCTTTGTTCTAAGGATCTGTTATACAATTGTCAGAACTCCAGTGCTCTCAAATGGACTATACTAAATATAGATACCTCTAGCAATTGAGCTTGCACGTAATTGCTCGACTGATCGAGGTTTCTTATGACGACCACATTCGGAAATCTTTGACCACGGTTGTTGAATCCGCGCTGCTGTTGCGTGAGCATTCCGGGCTGCTGATTAACATCCGCTCGCACTCCATTCCATGGATATTCCTAAGAAATCATGCCACGTTAGACAACGTAAATGCATTATAATGTGCCAAATCCCACATACAGCAGCCTTATCGAATAACGCTGACGGCAACGGAGAGAAACTACCGGGTACCGACTCGGAGGCAATAAGCATGGAATTGGCAAATTCTTCAGTCGTAGTACCAGGAGCACATATCACAGATGTGGTAGTAAATCCGAAAATATTGGAAGCGATCTATAAATCCTAGTCAGACTATTTAAGTGGGCGACGACTACCTGACTCCCTGGTTAATTTTACCACGCCAGAAATGGACCACTTACCAATAAAATCATTTTCTCAGTGAAATCCAGATACATATCATTATCGACTGTTACAATTACATGCTGCCTTCCGACCAGCGAAGCAAGGAGTCCAACGAACAAATCTGTGTCGAAATCAAACCCCGCAGTCTGCTTCAACATCGCAATCTTCGACAGCAGGTCCATGTTTGGCACACAACAAATCGAGAGTTCACTGTAGCAGTCCGTATAGTCTAAGCGATCTCTGACGGACAAAGCAAGTCATTGCGCGCTGAGCAGCGAAATTCGCAGGTTGGACACGCGTTAACCAACGAATGACCTGGTCAATGCAAGATTGGAGCTCACGAATTATGTCCTCTCACCGGAAAAATTAGGTCTTTGAAATGCTGAGTACTTCGAGCGCCACCAAGCCTCGGAAAAGAGAGAGCGCACCGAAAATTGTCCTTGCCACGGCAGCAGAGAAGACTAAAATACTCAAATTGAAAGTAGAGGCACGCAGAGTATCACATCAATGCAACGCAGAGTCCAGTACTCTATTTACCCGGCCATCGGTTTCACGCGAAACTGCATCGCAACTAGCGAACCCCAGTTAAGACACGCACATCGCGTCTAATTTACCACAGACTAACAGGCGTTCTATACAAGTCCGACCATTATATAGTTTGGATTGCGTAGTGATACCGATTCACACCAGGACGGCACAATTCGACAAAGCAAGCGGTAGATCAAAATGACCAGTAAGTGATTCAATATCTATTTTCTACTGTACTGTTTAGCCTGGTGCCACATAAGATGCGAGTAGTCGTAATGGACGGTGTATTTAAGAGTGCTCAATAAAGATAGTTACTGAGACCTTGTATATAGTCAAAGCGCTCGAGAATTTTATCCACGATCGGAAACAAGCACGCGGTCTTCCCCTCACAATCCTAAAGGACACTGTACTCGGCATTGACGCTGAGTATTTCCTTCTACAGCAACTATCGCCGCCAGGCAAGAAAGAGCCGTTACTGCACGCTCTCGGCGGATTACCGTTTTCGTTGAAATCATGCTTAGAAGCATTCCTGCATGGTTTGAAAGGTGCAGGAATCAAGCCGGTGTTCGTGTTTAAAGGAATCCAGCTTTATAGGAATGAGAGACCGTTCGCACGACCGGATATAAGGCAGCAAAAGAGAGCTGAAGCTTGGGAAGCGTATGATAAGGCAAAAGGGGAGACAGCGGTTAATATTTTCAACGAAATCGGTATGACTCTCGGTGGACTAATTCATTACTCTGACTAACACGTGCGACAGAGCCCATTCCAGTGTCGGAAGTCTCCAGATATGCCATGAAATTATTGAACGAGAATGGTGCCGATTACATGGTCGCTCCGTACAGCTCATGGGCTCAACTTGTTTATCTCCTAAAGCATGAAAAGAAATTCATTGACGCGATATATGGTCCTACTGAAGTTTTACTATACGACGTCGAGCGTGTTATCACTTCGATGGATTTTGCCGGCGGTGGATTCCTTTGGATCAGTAAGCGAAATCTGCTGGCGGAACTAGGTGGGCTCGGTAGCGAGCAACTGCTTGATCTGGCTGTTCTTTGCGGCCTCGAATTTTCTAGTCCATTCCCATTGATTGATCAACCTCACCTGACAGGTACGATGGCTGTGCGCTCGGCGAGGGATTTGATAAGAAATTTTGTCAGTGGATATGGAGCTGTGATGGCATATGCGGAGAATCCTTTCGTCAAAGAAAGCAATTACATCGACACTTATCGTCGGGCTTATTGCGCGGTCAAGTACCACGTTGTTTATACAGACAAAGGAGTTCTTGAACCGATAATTACTGAGCATGCACCAAACGACATACATGAGTTTATCACACAGCGACTACCGCCTGAGCTGTACTTTTACCTAACAAAGGGAATTATGGGCCCAGAAATTCTCAATGCTCTTACGTCTGGCAAGTTAATTGAGTCTGTGCCATTAGATGGTGGAGAAAGTTTGGAATATCGACGATTCCTTTCTGATCTGGAGAGCATGAGATCGCAATCTTTAAGCTTGCTGACTCAGCCTTTGCATCGATTCTATCAAGCAAAGAGAGTGGTATGTACTGACCTTTTCTTACTTGACGCCTGTTGAATAGGCAGCTGATATATTTCCGTTTAGTATGTAGTTTATTGGCATGAGCGCAATAATGAGCATGAAATTCCACACAGGCTCACCCCTACAACATATGAGACTGTGAATTCATGGAACGTACATTCTAAATTGCTGGATCCGAAGCTTATGGAATTAAATCAGAAAGAGGTCAATTTGGAGTTTGCTGTTGTTTCTCTTGATGACGAGAAATTCGCGGCATCAACTGTGACTCCAAAGACACCGGGTGAGGTAAGTGTTGCAAGTCCATATACTTCTACGCGTCACGGCTCACAGTTGAACAAAGTTGCTCGAAACATCGAAAGAGATCTTGGCGAATACGTACTGGCGATTCCTTCAGTTGCGGTCATTCGTCACTCCTCAGCATACCTTGACACCGTGGGGAAAAGCTCTCGTCACTGCTCTCAAGGCGTCGCGTACGGAAGACTTGTTCGCCGAGCCGTTGATCGCCGCTTTGGAGCTCATCCGATTCAAGGCTCTTACCGCGAAGACCTACACGCCGTCATACACTGGACTCCCAATTAGAGGAACTGGTAGGTTGGATCTCACACTACCGCGCCTTTGTTACAGACTCGCTAACACCAATGTAGATGTTGAGAAAGCACACATACTCCTCATTGCTCGTGTGGCTTCGCTTTTGCCGATCAATCACATGCCTATTGGATTCTCAGGTCCATTGAGCCGGAACCTGCTGTCTTTCAACTCTTTTGTTGCGAAGTATACTCAAATCGCCCGTACGCTGATTGAAAGTACGGTTTTCTCACTTCTCGCGAATTCGGATGCCGACCGGCTGGCCGAAGACAATGCCGGCTGGGCCAAACTTGGCGTCAGCTTGCCATTCACGTCAGGCCCGAACGGTGGATTAGGTATTGCTATGAAGACATATCTCGATGAATTATGCGGTAAGCCAGAGCCTACAGACGATGTTGAGCGTGTGAAAATGAAAGCGGAATTGAAGAAGCTGTTTGCACATGCGCTGGACGTCGTAGGAGATGTCGAGCGCGGTTTCAGACTGTGGGACACTGTTGTGGAGGCGGTGAAGCTTGCAGCTAAGGAGGGTGCGATGACTAATGCCGAGGCGACTGCGTTTACTGATGCGGACGCATGGGTTCAGCAGCGCAGGTAGATTATTTGCTGGAATAAATTTGCAGCGGATGGGAGTCCAGACATGTCATGCTGGACAGCGAAATTGTCAAGTAGCGTGATTTGTATATATATATAGTTACCATTGTCAACTAATCCACTTGCATTTGCTCTTTCATGTACTCGACAGGCACATGGTCTTGGTATGGCCACATGTCTTAGCTTCGGGTTCCGGCCTGGCAACCCTAATCAGCTACTATGATAGGCCTTGTCACTCACTGGTCACTCTGAAGACCAGACTGTGCGTCCTTCCAAGTTCAGTCAATAATAGGTCAATTGTGAACTAAAATATATTTACGTCTAGTCTCCGAGGTTACTATAACCAATTAACTATTAACTATTAACTATTAACAATTTATTAAATTTAGTTTGTTTCAACACTTCGAATGTCATTCGAAGTGGACATTTGAGGGACTAATTCGCTCGCTCCCCTAGCTTTGGTCCCTCAACGTCTGTATAAATCTGAAAGGATGCTTATGCTGTTATAATTAACAAGTTGATAATAATATTTGCAATTTGTTGACCATAAAGAAATCGTTAGAAAGCATGACCTGTTACTAACGCATTAAAAATGGTTATTTCCATTTAAGTATTGAGGACAAGCGATTTTTACTTTTTTTTATTTCTCCTGTTAATGAATTCAATTCTTTTTTTTTTAAAAAAAGAGAACAAATGATCTCTAAACCTTTTTTATCGTGTATAACAAATCTTGAAGTACGTTGACCTTAATAAGAACAACTCCAAACCCAAACTTTTCTCTAATTGAAGAAAGAATCTGATCATGACATGTTACTAATACATTAAAAAATGATTGTTTCCATTTTAGTATTGCGGACCAGGTGTAGCTAATTCCATTCTTATAATAACTGAAAAAGTTGTAAGTTAGTCATCATACAGTATATATATAATTACCTAATGTAGTTAACGCGAAGATGCGAAGAAACGGTGCAATCACGTTGAGCTGACAGGGATCGCCAAAACCCAATGCATTCGGCTCATGACCGGGAGTCGGCGCCGCAAATGGTCGAACTTTACTCGAACAGTAGGTAGATCTGGTTCGCCCTCGCGACGGCAATTTAATTTATTGTTATCCGGGGGCAGCTCGGCTTCTCTAACTAACTGGTGCGATGATACCTTAGAAGGGGAGTCGGCAGATCTAAGCTCAAATAAATGCTAGAGACTACGGTGCACAACTCGACCTGGCATTGACAGGACCGCGCCGCGCGATAAGCACGCGCCTCAAACTCCCCGCAGACCAGTCGACCCCTGGGCGACAACGTTCGTATCGACATTTGCACGCTAACTGCTGCCTCCTGCCTGAAATTTCTCTTGCACCGATCGAGACCGCTAGAGTTAACAGATCTTTGCATTTTATGTTGCGTACTCATGCAGTCCAGTGATGTGCTATGAATATCGACATGCGACAGTTGACCGGAGTGAGCTTATTCTAGATACCATCGCTTAAGAGCTTTTTTGCTCTATTTTAACACACAACAATCGAATTTGCGTTGTGCGCACCTGACTGCACAGGATATTGAAGATTGTCATTAAAAATGTCAGCCATGGACAATGCGGCCGTACTCATCGAGGAAGAATCCATCATGTTGCTCGATCCCGAGCAGGAGGTGATGGCAGAGGCACCCTTTCACCAGCGGTATGGGCATTTCAGACGCAAGCTCTGCTTTCATAATCTAACTACTTCGTTAGACAATCTGAAGACAAAACCGCCGTCGCTACCGCGAATGGTTCATCTACGATCACTATCAGGCCATACACAGATGAACCAGACAGTGCGCAGGATCCTCTTGCTGAGACAGCACGAAAAACAATTTGGAGCACGCCTACCATCTATCATCTGCTCGCGCCATTCATGCTTTTTGCCATTGCGTTCGGTGGTAATCTCGCTCCAAAGATCAACATTATCCTGACTCTTGTTTGCCGCGAGTATTATGCGAAGCAACAGGGTATGTCAATGCCCACTGTCTTTCAATGGGTCGCGAATGATGCTGTGAGGACACTGGAGGGTGATGTCAATGAAATGTGTCAAGTCGCCGAAATTCATGCAACTGCATCCACGGTCACTATGTGGGTTGGCCTCTTAACGGGCCTATTGGGAACAGCAACATCAGCCTGGTTAGGCGCTCTATCCGACAGAGTTGGACGACGGCCAGTACTGCTGATAGGTGTTCTTGGACCATTTGTAAGTGTCAGCTTTCTGCATCTCTGACCATTTAATACTCACATCTAATACTAACTAGCTTGCGGATTTCACTATTATCATGGCGGCTAAATGGTCCAACTTGAAGTCATACAATCTTTACTATCTCGCTGCTTTCTTTGACGGCGTCAGTGGCTCGTACATTCTTGTTGTTGCCATGTGTCATTCATATGCCACCGATTGTACGCCACCTGGAAACAAACGTGCCGCGGCATTTGGTCTCTTTCACGGCGTTTTGTTTGGCGGCATGGCCATCGGTCCCTCAATCACTAGTTTCCTGGTCAGTCGCACAGGGAATGTGCTGACTTTTTTCTATATCGGCTTAGTCCTGCAAATTGTCTTCTTTCTGCTTGTTCTATTCGTTATTCCCGAATCCTTACCACATTCGCGCATGTTACAAGCCCAAGCCGCT
Source organism: Lipomyces kockii (assembly GCA_030568215.1). Taxonomy (NCBI): domain Eukaryota; kingdom Fungi; phylum Ascomycota; class Lipomycetes; order Lipomycetales; family Lipomycetaceae; genus Lipomyces; species Lipomyces kockii. Next base: position 56,716 of record JAJLTN010000538.1, on the reverse strand, counting down.
TATCGCCAACAGCAACGGCGCGCCCAGCACACCACTGCTGGGCCGCTCACAGTCCGCTCGTTTGTCTCCCGTGTCAACTTCTTGAAGCGTCTAGGCGCCTTCTGGCCTAGCGACGGCACCAAACTTGCAATCAAACGCAATATGATCATCCTTGCTATTATGGACGCGTTATGTGTTGGCAACAGCATGGGAGAGATGATGGCCGTTCTGATGTATGCGGAGTTCACATTCCACTGGACGTCCGTCGAGACCGGGTATTATGTGACGACCATCGGTGTTGTGCGCATCGTCCTTCTATTTGTCCTTCTGCCAAGCATCTTACGAAGACTCAAGTCCTACGTTGACCGTTATCAAAAGAGAAATGGCACGTACCTGCCCGATAATAAAATCTTCGGAGCAACAGATACGGACATCCTTCTAATCCGCGGCTCCGCTGTGATGGGATTACTAGCTTACATAGGCTTCATGCTAAACAACTCCCCAGCACCATTCCTCGTATGCGGTGCCACAGGGGCATTATCAGGAGCACTTGCTCCCGGCATGGAAGCCACCATCTCGAAACACGTCCCCCGGAATAACACTGGCAAAATCCTGGGCGCGGTCGCGCTCATGCACTCGATCGCTCGCGTTATCGCGCCGACGGTGTATCTCTCGATCTACAGCGCAACAGTCGGATGGTTCCCAAAGGCGCTTTTCGTCGTGTTTGTGTGTAGTTTTGGGTCGATATTTTTGGGCACATTTTTGGTTAGAAGGAATGTTACTGGTGGGTTGATGGACGGTGGTGCGGATCTTGAGGACGAGGAATATGAAGCCGACTGTGATCCTGAATAAGAGGCAGGTACGGTACGGGACGAGGTGGATGTCGCATGGTTTTGGTGTACATGTTATAGAATAATCTACAACCGATAGAATGACTATACGTAGTGTTTTTTTGTGGTTAGTGGGGTCGCGGTACTATATTCGTTGTTGAGTTTGTTTAGAGTCTCACATTCATTTCACTGCTAATAATATTGTCGCGGGTTTTTAGTCGTTGTCGGTGGAAGATCAGATTGTCTACTTTAATCTATTGCACGGTTTTTGCGACTTAATATAGTTCGCGACACTATATGACTAATTCAACACCTCTTTCTCGTCTCTACTTGTACCTTTCCAGCACACCTCGCAGTACTAGAAGCTCCAACAGTAATCAACAACATAACTTGAAAATTTGAAATAACAATGCAAAGAGACAATGAATGACGAACGGTTGCACGCAAACGAAAAGATAAATGACCACAAAAACTATTTAAACAAAGATGCAATGATAAAAAAGCAAATGACAAATTTATTTTCATCCGTCCCAAAACAACGGAAATTCCGACGAAGATTTATTTGGAAAGTAATACCACACAACCTCCGCCAAGTAACAGTGAATACAAAACGATATGCAGTAGTAACATACAAAATTCCCAATGCACGTCTTAACTCCAAACCCACAACAACGTATTATTCCTTTACCTATAATCTTGTATTTCAACGAAGTTCATTCCTTCCAATCACTAATATATGCCTCCTTGACACCATTGCTACTCCGGAGGAACACACCAATGCCTGTGGAAAAACCACGCTTTGGACTGGCAGTTCTTGCTGCAATACTTAGTTCGACGACATCTTCGGCACTTTGCAAACTGCTTCGGATACTCTTCCCACTTGCCGCATTCGAAATAACCACACTGGCGCACGCCACCACGGGATTCGTCTTTTCGGCATGAATTCCGCATAATCACTGATGCCCAATAGTGCAAATCGCCGACAAACATGCGGGTAGTGAATCGTTCCACGAGCTGGAAAAGATTCAACGTGGGCAGCTTGTATTCTGGCGCAATGAGAGACTCATCTTCCGGGACAAGGGAAGGATCATCTAAGCCAGCATCTGACGGCGTGGAAGACATTTGAGATCGAATATCCGCTCTGGTGGACAAGCACGGCACTATATGAGTATTCTGAAAATATGGCCGAAGACAGACGTATTTCGAAACGTATGCTAGAAGCTGTAGCGACATAAGCACGTCATCCTCTCGCGGCAGGTTATCTTGAGATCCAAGAAATGCTGGAATGGATAGCGACGATGGCGAAACGCCTGGGATTGATTCAGTTTGGGGAGCAGCCTGCACCGGAGATGGTTCACTCTGAGAAGCCGGTGCAGATGGAGCCGATGCAGCTCCAAATAATGGACTCAACTGTGTGCGTACCGACGGTGGAGATGCGCGGTCATTCGAAGTCACGGGGTCTGAATCTGCAGAACTTTGTGCAACGTCAAATGCCGACGACGCACTAGACTCTGCCGCATTTCCTCGCTGTAGAACATCGCGATATTCGGCTGTGTAGTCCATATCAATAATTCGCGGAGCGATATCTGCGGTATAACTTGACGTCTCTGAATATTGTACCTCATCGGAAGAAGAATTGTGAATGTCGTCCGCATCAGTAACAACCTGCGAAGACGCCGAGGACGTCATAATATCTTGAGGTGCATCATCAATCTCCATTGCTGTGTCTGCGGCGCCTGATGTGACACTGGCAGAAGCTTCATCAGCCAGACCTGGCTCTATGGCTGTGGTAGGGCTCATGACACCACTCGTAGAGGCAGATGGCGAGGAATGTGTGGATTGGGTATGAGAATACGAATGTGAATGCGAATGAGAATGAGAATGATGATGCCGATGATGATGTCGGTGGTGATGATACAAGTGATGATGTAGTCTGCTTATGTACGCGCTATTGGTCTCGGCCGTATCAGCTGTGGGTTGTGCACCTGTGTTAGCTTCACGAGAAGCTTGACCCAAATCATCTTCCTGTGGCGCGACTTGCCGTTGCTGTTCCTCGGTTGTGGCCACAGCGGCACCCATCATCGTAACAAACATGTCAGCCGCATTCACATCAATACCAGAGTCGAACATTGGCTCCTGCTGTCGTCCCGGTTCTGTTTGTTCTTGTTCGCTGTCATTATCTTGTGTCGTCTGTCGCCGTCTAGAGACTATTGGTGCCGAAGGACCAATAAGAGGAAAACTAGGATGGCGGGCGTCGAACACGGCCGCTTGGCTATGTGGCGACGGTTGGTTGACAAAGAAGTCGTGATACATCCTTACCTTTTCCACTGCTTCGAGAAAGTTATCTAGCACTGTAGCAAGGATGGGGACGATGTCGGCCTCTACGACCCTCCGACGAACAGCCTCAGATCCACGTACGCCGACAGACGACAGACATTGCAGTGCAAGTGACCACTTCCACGAAGTGAGCAAATCCTTAGAATGCATACCCTCGCAAGACTTTAAGATGGTAATGAGTCTATCGATTCCACCGTCCGTTGCTAGTGATTCGCGGATAAGCTGTGAGGACGATACGAGCACGCACAAACTGCTGAGAGAGTTGACTAATGGACGATCGAAGGGGCAGTCAAGTGCACGCCGGTCGTAGAGGGTTGGCGTCATGTTGGCCGTTGCCTTGTTGTTAAGGACGGAAAAGAAGTTGACATCTCGCATTTCCACTGGGACTTATTAGTACACATAAAGATACAAAGTGGGGTTGTGTGAAACAAAATTTAGTTAATTGGACATGGCACGATGCGGGGCTGGCGACAAGGGCAAAAAAAACAGCGACATATGGAAACAACCTACCGTGAACCTTGGAGACGCAAGGGATAGATGGTGGAGAGGCGGATAGAGAATGATGGAGAAAGGACGGGGACAAGCAGTGGGGGCAAAGAGTGAAGGGATTGCTAAACGGGCGATGTTGACTTGGAACGAGGTGGTAAAAGGAGCGGCGGTGATGTTGTGACCCATTAGGAGGCACGCAACTTATTATTGTGGCAACTCAACTTTTGTCAGCGATAGGAGAAAGAGACGCCCTAACCCCCGCCGCATTTGGCGATTACGAGCGATCTGGTACAAAACCCGCACTTAGAATTCAGGATTAAGTATTCACGTGAACTGTCACATTGCAAATTATTCACGCGTCACCGTGTTCCGTTGTTGATATGAGATATCCTACAGATGATACGCTCCGTTGATTCCGCTTGTGGCCAAAGATATTCATGTCGCTCTCATGTTAACCATTGACAGCCTTGGACTACGCTTCGAACTACATAGTTGAATTACGGAAAAGCGCGTATGTAGCCTTTGCGTTCGTTATTTAACTATGCCACATTTTCCGTCTTTGCAGTGACATATTTTGTTAGATGTATATTGAGGCGAGCACATGCGAGATTACCATATCGATGCTGGCTCTCCTGCGACGTCGGTAGATAGTAATTGTTCGTATACTTCTAAAAAACCCCATTCCGCACAGATCCAGTACACGGCATGTTATAGCTTAGATATTCTATATCCGATGACATAAATTATTTATAACCATTTATACGTCGCCCTATCCATAGTAATGACCTCGCAACCGACCCACTCACAAGGTCCTAACCCGACGAAGAAAACTCCGAAGATCCTGACCGTGCAAGATATACTATAACCATTCAACATAATTAAAAACTTGAAAGAATAAAAACCATGGTCCATGGATTGCGTCTGATTACCAAGCAAACGCCAAGATAACTCTAGTCCTACTCTAATGCCGCACCCAGCTTCTTCGCTCTATCGATGGCAATGTCGCACATGGCCTGAAATAAGTGATTAGGCTACTATGATGCACATTGACTAAAAATCCACTTACGTTCACGGCTTCAATCTTCTCCAGTTCATACTCTCCGCGCGTAATCCGTGACCGCATGTTGGCCATGATCACGTCTCTCGGACGGCCATTTACAAACACGACGTATCGTAGTCCTGGAAATTTCTCTTCATATTCCTTGTTCAATACGGCCAATGCCTCTGCCTCTCCCTGGAGACTGGCCTGCTCGGCAACAGAATGGGCAGAGTCGATCTTGCGAGCGCCAAGACGCGGATGAGCAGCGAGAATTTCCAGCAAGACTTCGCATTTCGTTGGATCATTCTGTGATTCCGAAGCGAGGTTGAGCAGAAGAGCTCTAGAATAAGCAACAAGCTCGCCGTAGGATGTCACGCTTAAAAATCCAGGAAGAATCAGAGAGTCAAGCGCCGGAGATCTTTCCAAGAGGTGTGTGATAATGGTGATCCGATCCTCGGTAGAGAGCGATGGAAACGCACTTGGTGGTGGGAGTTCGTAGTCTGCCATGGTTATCCGACAGCGCGGCTAAGACGTAGAGAGGACGACATGCCTCGAGATGGAATTCGACGAGATGTTTAAACTATTGTAGTGAGCTGAGGAAGCTTAATAAATGGATTGGGTGCCTCTTGGAGAAGGCCGACGTGATGGCAGACAGGCTAATTGGTCGGCGAACGCCGAGGTCGCCCGCAGCGCCAGTTATGAAGCGCGGTCATCACTGGTACACCCCGCGACCGCAAACACTCTTATCGCCAATCGTCGTAGTCAACCGCAGCAATGGATTCGCATATTCCGTCACCTCCGACTCGACGACTCTCAACTGGCGAGCGAGAAAATGCCATCGATCGTACCATTCCGCTGTTTCCTCCGGCTGTCGAAATAGACGAACACAACTACTTCGACAACAATGATCCTCCGGAGTATCTCGAAAGCATGATTTCTGGTGTCCAGGAATTTGTCAAATTTCATAAAAATAACCGTGTTGTTTTAGTAACGGTGAGCACTCAGGGTCGCTACGGCCCAGCGGACTTTACTAACATTCGTTGCACGTGTAGTCCGGTGGAACCACTGTTCCTCTCGAGAATCAAACTGTTCGATTTATTGACAATTTCTCTGCTGGTACTCGTGGTGCTACTTCTGCAGAGTATTTTTTGGAGAATGGATATGCCGTAATCTTCTTGCATAGGCAGTTCAGCTTGCTGCCGTACTCCCGTCATTATTCACACTCAACCAATTGTTTCTTAGACTTCATGGAAGAAAAGAACGGCAAGGTTGTGGGTAAGTACCATTATATTCTTTCCGTCTGTTCAAACCTGACATATTCCAGTCGATCCGAAATACCAAGAAGAAATGCTCTCAGTTTTACGCAAGTACCAAACTGCAAAAGCAAAGAACCTCCTCCTTCTCCTCCCATTCACCACCATCAACCAGTACCTTCACACGCTCCGAGCATTGAGTGTTACGCTACAGCCGCTTAAATCTCGAGCCCTATTTTACTTAGCGGCAGCGGTATCAGATTTCTTCGTGCCACTTCATCGAATTCCCGAACATAAAATTCAGTCTAAGGCAGGCGGAAACAAGCTTCTTATGAACCTCGACCCTGTTCCGAAGTTCCTTCATCGTCTGGTAGAGAAATGGGCACCGGGAGCGATGATCATTTCATTCAAGCTTGAGACAGACTCATCCATCCTGCTGTCGAAGGCTCGGCAGGCGCTCGAGCGGTACTCACACCAACTTGTTATCGGAAACTTACTACAAACTCGCAAAATGGAAGTCGTGTTTGTCGAACCCGACGCGCCAGCACACTGGATCCGTCTTACTCCGGCGCAGGAGGCAGCTGGGATTGATATTGAAAGCCTGATTATCCCTGCTATAGTGAAGCGTCATACTGTGTGGATAAAGGAATCGGACAATAGCGCGTAATATTTTAGGCATGGGTTGGTAAAGGATGCATTGTGTGAGAGATATACGTAATAAATCCGTGTACTATACTTCTGTAGATGAACCCTTGTATTAGACGGCCGCCAAACGCCGGATTTTGAACACTACGAACAAAATGCCGAGATCGGGCGGTCCCGCCCTGAATTATTGGTCTGTCGGCCACGTCCCTTTTCAAAGTCCGAATATCTCCAGTACCTTACGAGTGTAGCTTTTGTTAATACTGTGTCTCAGGTACAATCTTGCATGTTACCAAAGCTGTGATAAACCCTAGCCCGCAAGAATGACGTTAGGATTGTATGGGTCATCTTTTGGCTCTGACAACTCTTCTCGGTGTCATTCAACAACGTCCATACCATTAGATCACACAACTATGGGAGGTAGGAGCACTCTGCTCGATGGCCGGTGTACAATATCCAGATGTCTTCCGCTGTCGCTCTACCGTGCCCGAAGAACCCGGTCACTCGAAAATCATCATGGTCAGACACGTGTCGGCAAAAGGTTCAACTCCGACATGCCCCCCTCCACGGTTTCGTCGCGACATTTCTACCAGAATGAGACACTACTCGATTTTGCAGCACGCTTATCGAGACCTGTATCTTTGCGCCAACTAGCGTTCTTCGGGATGAAGCTCACGAACGATAAAATAATCCAATCGGCCAATTTCGTTCGACAAGAGTTGCCAACTCGAATGGCCCACCGCATTCACGATATGCAAAGTCTTCCGTATTCAATTGTGCGAAACAATCATATATCGTATGTATATGAATTATACTATCATTCATTCAACACCATTCGGCGTTTCCCAGTCATCAAAACGGTTGAAGATAACGATCGGTTCTGTGATGTTCTCAGGGAGCTATTGGCACATCATACGGCTGTGATCCCGCACCTCGTTATGGGCGTAATTGAGTGCTCAGATCTGATTGACTCGAAGAGAATGGACAATTTTATGGAATCGATGCTAAGAAGTAGGATATCCCGACGTGTGTTCACAGAGCAGCACATCGCTTTGACCGATGCATTCCTCAAGGATCCAAATTTCAAGCCAACCGAGCAAGTCGGACAGGTATTTTTCCAGTGCAGTGCTGCAGATGTCGTGCGACAATGCGACACGCTTGCCCGGAGCCTCACCCAGTCTTCTCATGAAGATATACCCATTCCTGAGCTTGTTTTCGAAGGAGACGTCAACACCAAGTTCGCCTGTGTCGCTAGTCATCTACGCTACATGGTCGGAGAAATCCTACGCAACACCTTTGAAGCCTCAGCCGAGCGTTACCAAGCAATGGGAAACGCTCCCGCGCCGGTATTGGTCACGATAATTGATGCCCCTCAGCATGTGACATTCCGGTTTTCGGACCGGGCCGGCGGAATCCCTCCGGAGATCATACCATACCTCTGGAGCTTCGTGAAAGGCCCACGAAGCATGATCCGACATCACAACTTTAAACAAGTCCCCGTATTAGAGGCGATCGTAGAAGAATTGGAAACATCCGTCGCGGTTGCTAGGGGACAGAGGAAACGTATCAGCAGCCTTACCAGCTTGACGACGCGGTCGCCTACTTTGAGACTCGGGATGGGGCTTCCAATGTGCAAAATATATGCGGAGTTTTGGGGTGGCAGAATTGCAGTGCAGTCAATAGAAGGATTTGGATGTGATGTGTTTTTGCATATATCGAAGTTAGGCAACGAGAGCCGCTTTGTACAGATGAATAACATTTGAGGTGCTATTGGTGTTGGTAGTTAGTTCTCGCTGGCGTTTAGAGTATTTAATGGTTTGAATGTTTGAATGCATTTACATATTGCCATGACCTGCTAAGTGACAGTCAGTAGGATTTGCGAGGTGACTGTGCCTGTGCTCAGATAACGTAACCGCTGGTAGTAAGCTTAAGAATAATGTTAGGGGTCGTTTTGGCTTGCATCATAATAACGTTTAAGGTACCTACCCCTGACGCGTTGTTAACGCGACTGGCAGATACCACCGTAAACAAACTGGTCCTGATCAGTCCGGCTGGGAACCATCATTACTGGCACCAAAGTCTTCTATCCATACAGTGTTGATTACCAGATAAACAGCTCTTCTAGTTTACTCAATTTTCTCGAGGCTGAAGATTTGTTTTATTAGCATCATGAGCAATCAGCAAGACAATTCTTTCGCTCTTCAACAACATCAACCAAGAATGCAGAACACATATTCTCGTCATCAATACGGCTCCACAACTAGAAAGTCGAGATCTTTCCATAGGCCCTCATATTTGCCTAGGTGGGGAGACAAAAATGAGCAGCAAAGACCCTCACCCGATTATGCTCCGCGTACTGAATCCGAATCTCCAACTCAGCGATTTCCGGGATCTTCGAGGACAGGTCCATCAATGGATACGTCCCGACATATGCAACCGGAAGTGACCGATGTCATTTATGTTGGCCATTTGTCACCCTCTGTCTCGGAAAAGGACTTATATGATGTTTTCTCTAGCTATGGTATGATTTAATTTACCTCACGGATCGGCATGACTAACTGAGTCTTAGGTCATATAGAGAGCATTTTTCGGCGCCGTGCAAATAGCTCAAGCTCAGAGACCGAAGGGCCTAGCTATTATGCTTTTGTTCGCTTTTCAGACTCAGGGTCCGCATTCATGGCCATCTCAGGACGCGACGGTACAATACTGGCTGGACGAAGAATGTAACTATATATTGTTGTGGGCTGGCTTTAGCAATTCGATTTTAACGAACTACAGTACTGTCAGACCTCGTAACAACTCAGGAGGAAACTCTATTCGTGGGTCGCCCAACAACAGGTCTAATCAGGCGCCTAGTCCCTATACGCGTGAAGCTCGCACCGTATCCGTTCACTCCGTCCACAGTGATCGCTCATACAGTTCTGAGCCATCGCGACTTCTTATTGTTGCTAACATTCCTCTTGACATGTACCCCGAAGATCTGTACCGGTTATTCTCTAGGTTTGGAGCAGTTACCAGTTTAGTCATTCACGAGCAGATGGATGAGTATGGGAGACGATACGGCGATGTATTGATGGCCACTTCTTCTTTCGCCAAGCTAGCGCTTGAAGGTTTACATGGAGTGGATGTGCGAGGATATATTCTCGAAGTCAATTACAAGCCGTCTGGAGTGCCACAACCCGCGGTTGTGCCTCTAATGTACTGGGCCCAATCGGAGACCGGATCTGCTCCTCAGGCGGTAATGTATCCACGGTATGCAACTATGCCTATGCCGAACTATGGTCCACAATATGCTATGCCATTCACGGTTTATTGGAATCCTTCTACAGGTGATTACTACCCATGCTACACAAGCCCGCCTGACTACTTCTATCCAGGAGCAGAATACCAAACATATGGTGGATATTCTCACTATTTACCGTACTCTGCCCGGCCGCGGACGCCGTCTGTCCGATCCGCTCGACCGGTCCAGAGTGATGACCCAGACGATGGCACTGACACAGAACCCGAGATAGCTTCGATACCAAGCTCTCCGACTTCTGACGGCACCGATATTAATTCCCCGGATAGCCGCCATTCAGACGGCCGTCATTCAGTCGTCGGCACTGTGAACTATCGGCCTTCTCGCCCAATGTCTCGCGTACGCTCACTTACATTTGACACAGACAGTGACGGTCGCCCTATTATCCAAACGCATCGTGCATATGGCAGACAAACTTCCCCTGTCAAAACTGAGGAGAAAACAATTCCGGATGTCTTGAAGCCAATTGATCCTTGCAACCTCTTTGTAAAGAACTTAGATGATACAGTCATTACAGGCACGGAACAGCTTAAAGGTCTCTTTGTATCATTTGGAGAGATATTCTCAGCTCATCTTGCCACATATCCCAATACTTCAGTCTCCAGAAATTTTGGTTTTGTGGCCTTCAGATCTCCAGACGACGCGCTGAAAGCAAAAGAAGCAATGGATGGTAAATTGATTGGCAAGAAACGGATCTTTGTCAGCTTTGCGGAAAGAAAGGACGATCGATCACAACGTCTTCGTCAGATTTTCTACCCGCCCAATGAGCACGATAGTCCAGTGGAGGGTTCTACAAAGTCTCCGCATCATACGAGTTCATCGGCCTCGTCATCCAGCAATGTCACACCTACTGACAGTGTGCGATCTATTCAGCAGACAGAGACAGCTGAAACTTCACCGTTATATGCGCCTGACACGGATGAGCTTGGCGTTGCAGCACTTCATAATACTGATAAGAAGAAAGAAAACACGAAGAGCACCAATGTGTCCCCTACATCTTCATATTCCAGTCCCGGAGGCCCAGTTATGCCTCGAGAAACAGACTCACCTACAAAAACCCGCAGTCCCAAAAGCTATTCAATTCCATTAGAATCTCGAAAAGATGGGAACACGACTCATGCAATGGACACTTCATTGGTTAAAGCAACCACAATCAACACTGAACCGGCAACTAGTTTATATTCTGGCAAGCGCTATCACAACCGATCTGGTAACTATGGATCAAGACGGGGTAGGAATTGGCATAGTAGCACTCGAGGTGGACGTTCAACGGGGAATGAGCGCGGCGGTAGTATCAGGCTGGCAACTTCGGAGAACAATCCGACTGATACTGTCAAGGGAGTCGACGAGTCAGCCGCCGCCTTCACTGCAATCGAGGTGGAAAGCAAGCAGACAGCAAATGGGGAGGTGTTCTTGTAAATGCTTGTTATACCTCGAAAGAGGACTGAGGGCGGTAGGAGGATCATGCTGCATACTTTGTTAATGATCATTAAATGGTACGGTGTTCTTGGTGTGCAGTTCACATTTACTGTTAGGAGTTGACTCTGTTTGTCTGTATATTTTGTACTGTTTCCTGATAGGTTATGATTAGTAATGAATTTGTTTTATGAATAGTGTTTGAGATAGTCTAAAACTATTTTCCATGAAAAGCGTACGCCTTGTATGCAGTCTGCTCAGTCTAAGGTTTAGAACCGTCTATCTCTTCCATTTCCTGTTCTATCCACTTCTTAAACCGATTTCTACATCACTTAGCACGAGCGGTGCGGATCAATAAATCTACTCACTTACTGCATGAATTCCTCAAAATACCAATCCGCATCCGATAATCGTTTCAGGTCGTCAACCCATATATAGCACTGCGCCTTTACTGCCTCTCCGGTATCCTCAACAGTCACTATAACCGCCCTCCTCTCGTATTCATCGCCTTCAAATTCATCCAGACGACTGACTTGCTCCTCAGAAAGGTTTCCTACCAAGATACCTTTCACTGACGAATTCAATGACGGTATCAGGGCCGGATATGATTCGTCGATGAGTCCAAATCTGGAGTAGTTCTCTAAAACGGCTTGACGGAGCGATATTGGTGATTCGGAAGGAAGATCAAATGCGTTGTAGAGTACGCGGGCGAGGACTTTTGGCGACATCAATGTGCCATAACTAGATCCATTGTACTTTGTCGTCAGCGCCAGTCGCAGACAAGACTTACTAAAATTAATGATACTAACCAGAAAGCAGAAAGAGAAAGCATCATAAATTCTTAATTGTTAAAAGCTTAACGTTTCGTAGATTTGCAGTCTACGCGAATTCGAAGAGAGACGACTGATGGGACCTACTCGCCCTTCTCCCAGAAGAGAGTGGCTGTGCGTTGAGGCTTGTATCCTTGCCATTCTGGTTTTGCCAGAATGGCATGCAGGGCGGGACCACCAGATCTCGGCATTTTGCTAAAAAAAATCCGGGGTTTGGTGGCCGTCTAAAACAAGTAAGTGTGCATTCCTGACGGCTAAATTGGATAACCCTAACCTTCTCGTGCTGCAGCTGTGGAATGGTTCCTGCTAAAAACCGGTGGATAAATAACGGGGTTCAGGGTCTAAAGGGTTAACGGGTTAACGGGTCCAGGGTAGGGTTTCTCCTAGGTATTCACCAAAGTTTCAGCAGTTTTGGCACCTAAATAACGACGTGTCGTCCGGCACAAACGCGTGGTCATGTGGTAGACGCACAATATGTACAGGCCATTATTTTGGTGTCAAAACCTTAAGGAAGAAGTGGCACAAGACCCGTAATGCTAACATTCCCGAACGATGACGGTACCAGTCGTACCCGATTCTGAAAAACTTTGCGCTATTCTAAAATGAGACTGGCACAAACTCTCTGCTGCGAGCGAGCATTTCTTAAAACATTCTCATATATTTATTTCAGTATTACAACATACTATAACTCTCGGCACATTTCCATGCTGAAACGTCTAATCTCGGCGAATGAACGAAATATATCGAATTCGCGATGCAACCACGAATAACTAGTCACGGCGAACCTCATAGAAGTTTTTCGAAATCGAATCCGACTGCGGTAATGACTTACAACCACAAGGGTCATACGAAAACACCAAAATTCTCTGTCACCCAAGAGGTACAAAAGTATATCCAAGCACGTCAACTCCTATTCCCTCGACTAATTTATCAGGACTTAATCCAATAGGCCTACAGTCCTCGGTTTATGAAGACAGAATTGAACACGATCACAAGATAGCAAGTCTTCATCGTCTAACTCTCACTGACAAGAAATGAGCGGGAAAGACACGCCCCTGATTACTTCAGGCCTGCACAGCTGTTGGTGAATAACATGACGCCTATCGAATTAATTGAAGGACTTCGAAAACTGTGAATTTCATTAGCATTCACTACTCGTTGTTTCAGACTCAGTGATAGCCTTAGACATAATCGTGAGAAAACGACAGAAACGTTATTGATTCAACATTTGGCATAATAAGCATGGATACGAGCTCACATCAGCCTACTATCGTCAGTGATGCAAACTCATTCGTCACGAGACTTACGAGATTGGTTCTGAGGCCGACTATAATAGTACGACTTCGGAGCCTTTCTCATGGTATTAGTAGATACTGAGCGCGATATTCCGACGGCCTCTTCGTATGGCCTTTTGAACTCCCCAAGGAACGATGCGGCGTTATTAGAGAAGTAGCGATAGAAAGCGCGCTGCATTCTCGGATTGGACTCGCACACTGGACCGGAAGCCCAATGCACGACCCGCATAAAATCCCTAATATTCTCATCATTCTCTTCAGCGGCCTCAGGATCTTCCGCCGGTACAAGCTCGAGTGAGTTCAACTCCTCGGCATAGGAGACTGACCTAGAATCATCGTTAGAATCATCATCGTCAGCACAGTCAGACAAGTCCACGCCCGAACTGATAGTCGCCGGCCCGTTAATGTCATGCTCGCTGAACCTGATCAGCGGCAAATGTTCCTGAAACAACTGCGGGGTATACACTGGTGGCGGTTGCACGACAAACCTTCCATTACCATCATCTTGTGGACGGGAATAAAAGGATACCAAGTGCTTGCACAGATATCGCGAATTCAGAATGAATGACGGACAGCTGCACAACCATTGGTCCTTGTCGGTATGATAGACTTCGTCGCGTTTAACTATGGTGTTCTGATTAATGGCTTCAGTACACTTTCTCCATAAATGCACGAAGTCTTTGTATGCGCTTGGCTTCTCGCGCCCCGCCTGTACTTGTGAATACAAGTGAGTGCGAGAACGAACTAGCCCAGTACAGACAATATAAGTCAGGACATCAAGCCTGGGTTTAACGAATCGTGACGCATAATCCTTCTTTAGGATTCTCCAATGACTCTCCAATCGCATTGTCGTTCGCGAAATTGGAATCGTAGCATTGGAGCCTGGCCGGCCACAAAGTGACGCTAGCTCCCATCGGGACCCAACATTTTTGAAGTCGGGCCGGTACCAGTTATTCCAAAAATACCTGAAGAGTTTCGGCTGATCAATTGACTTGCAATAGTCAAGCATTTCTTTGATCGAGCTGCTGTGTATTTCGTCATAGGTCTGATACTGCAGACCTTCAGGCGTCGGCGAGCCTTCGCTGTCAAAAATAGGCTTTGGAAAGACAGGATGTCTTAGTAAATGCCGCTTTATCATGGCCCGCAAGGTTGACGCTTGGTCCCGGGTACATTGTTTGGACTGACCATTCGATAGTATCCAGTCAGACTCCACCGACAAAAATTGCAGGTGCTGAGGCAATGCTTTCAATCGGGTAGAATTCCTAGTATTATCAATTGAATCAAAGCCCTTGCTTTTTATTTTACCTGTGATATATTGATCAATGGCTCGCAGACTATGCCATAGGCATAGATGATGATTATATCTGTCGTTGTTCCTTTTGAAGGCTAGGCTAGCGGCTGTCACCTCTACCAATGCAATTAATTGGAATCTGGAATATCAACGTGAAATTAATATTTATTACCTGCAAAGTCCTTGTCGGTATGAACAACGTTCGGATTTAGCCCTGCAGCTCGTAATGCGGTGAGCCACGCCGTCAGCCGGGTTCCTCTCTTGCCTACCTCCCGGACGCCACGCGTATCTAGTAGCAAGTGGGATAGAGGTAGAGAGACAAGGTCATATTCCGTAAGGACGCAGTAGAGCTCGTATCCGTGCTTATTAGTACCAAATGTTGAATCAATAAATACCTCTGTCATTTTCGCACGATCGTATTTAAGGCTATCGCTGAAACACGGAGTAATGAATCCCAATGAAACTCCAGGTTCCTGAAGTCCTTCAATCAACCGATACCCGTCCTGTCCTTCCAACAGCAGCTGTGCAGATCTGAAGTCATCTGCGGCGTCCCGTTCCCACTCTTTTCTTGTAAGTGAAAGCCAGATGTTGTAGACTTGCTGTCTAGTGATCGTGTGCAATTCTGTGTTCTTAAACTGAGGACTGTCCGCCATTTGGATCAAATTCTGATAAATTAGACGAGGGGGTAGGAGTTGGTGTGCTTGGATATACTTTTGTACCTCTTCGGTGACATGGAATTTTTGTTGCATTGTCCCGACAATTTTTGCAACTCTTTACAGGCTTACCACCGTTGCCGACAAATATTTGTTGAAGTTCTTGAAATGTCGCGCAGCACACCAAAGTGCGACAAGATGCACATTTCTGGCAGTACTCTGACCCTCGAAGAAAAGCTTGAGATGATTCCATATTGCAATAAGGAAGATGCAGAATTGCTGAAAATATGAGTGAAGGAAATTTGAAGATGGTAAACAAACACGCGGGAAGTGTGAGAGAAAATATGAAGGAAATTTGCAGACGGTAAACAACCCAGGAAGAAACGCGTTATGCCATGTATATGTAAACAATGAGGGCAAGGAAACGTCAAGAATGTTAGGGCAAGGGGACTTGAGGAATGTAACGGACAACAGGATTGCCACTAGAACTATTATGGAATAGACGTAAACCTACTTCTTTTACTACTGACAGAAGGTGGTAGTACCTTTAGGGTAAGGGTTCTACAAGTTTTCCTTAAAGTTTTCTTAAAGTTTTGACACCAAAACTAGCAAGAATACAATATGTTGCTGTGGAGACCCGTCGACATATGCGGCTCGAAGTCAAAACAAAAGCCCCCATTTCACGGCGCGTTTACACCTGACACACCTGAATCACTGGATCGGACTACAACAATCAATTGAAAACTCAGCGGCAATCGGCACGTCTGGCGTACGTCTATTTTGAAAAGTGGTGTTGTTTGGGTTACTTGAATTTTTTGAATTGCGCGACAGCTAGAAACAATTTCCACTCTTCAACGTCAACGTCGCCACGTCCACGCAATTGCATTTTCGCCCATACCCCGTCAATGCACAATGACCGTATTACCAACTAGATTTCCATGCCTTTGTAAGGCGCTATATTCCTGGTCTGGGGAACAAGAGGACGACTTGGGTTTTGTTGAAGGCGACATAATTGAGTGTCTCCATTCCGGCGATGGCCAATGGTGGTTTGGACGATTACAACGGAACAAAGTCGTCGGCAATTTCCCATCCAATTTTGTCACCATGATGTATGTAGTATTACTTGTATATTATTATGCAAGAAGAGTGAAGGCTAAATTGAATAGTGGCGATACAGCGACGAAATGTCTGGAACCGGAATTCGCAATACGGTCTACATCAAGAAACAATGCCCGCTCGACAATCTACAACAATAATACGTATGAAGAAATTGATTACTTTCCCAGATACGATCATATTACGTCATCTGAAGACGAGGATATTGAAGACAATATACCGCCGCCGGTGCCACCACCCCACACGGTGTTATATCGCGCAAAGTCGACTATGTCAATGTATCGTCCTGAGGACGAGAACTCACCTGTAAAGCGCTCACAGACGCCGTCGAGAACAGTTATGGATGATGTCATGAAGAACTTGTATAATGCTGGTTCACCAAACCTATTAGGATTAGGTCGGAGAGCCGCGACGCAGATGACAAATCGTGCTTGTGAATCTGAAGACCCAGTATCGCCGAATTTGAACAGAAAATCCACAGGCTTTACGCGTAAGCTTACATTGGCCCGTCCGAAAAGTAGCTTGGGAATTGCGCGCGATCGGGAAGAAGGCAACGATGAAGATATGCGCAGACCTCCTGGCGCCAAACCCGAAGCAGCCTTACATCCTCGGCGAAGCCTTTTGCGAATCAAGTCACTTTCGCGGTCAAATACGGTTAACACGTCTTCGACGGGTTCCAATAGTGTATTGTCGACCTCGAGCAACAGTACAGCTCCCACGATGATAAGCGACATAAGTGCTACCTCTGCAGGAAGTTTTGCAAGACGAAAGGCAATGAGTAGGATGTCTAATAATGACAATGATAAGACGTATAGTGAAATACCGGTTATGTTGCCTTCTGCGGTCAGAACAGGTCATCAGCCCCTGCAGACGAAGTCTAGCTTTGCAGCACTCAAGCTTAAGAAATCCGGATTCTTCAGCAAGATCAAAACGCTCGGTAGCGGCTCTTCAAGTGGCAAGTCCACCACGTCTTTCAGACCATTAGAGATCTCAGAGCCCCGTGCGCTCACACACAGTAGCTTGACATCGCACAGTTCAGCTGGCATATCTACGGTCCCTAACAGCTCTGTGTCACCCAGAGACTCACAGTCGACGCAGTGGATTCAGGTCCAGACAGATATGCACCGCGCGCACTCGATGAGTCAGAACGAACGGGCCGAACGTCGACGACGACAGGAGCTGGAGGGGTACTCAGTGCTTAACCCCCTAGCTGTAATAAGGAAGCAAGTTGAAGGTGATGAAGGTGCTGACGGCCAGTTGGTTGAGAACGGGATGGATGTATCAAGTACGTTATTCTTGTTCCGATGAACGATTTTGACTAATGACGCTAGAATTCAATTTTACTACGCTCGACAAGGTTGTTCGCGCTTTATCGATTCCGTCTCTTGCAACGCTATCTTCATTCACAATAACTGTTCTTTGTCGGCCATACAAGTCTGATCTTCAGCGGCTACGAGCCATATTCATATTTTGCACGGAGCGCATAATATGGCAGCAGGCGCCACCACCACTGGACGAGTATGATGAGCCTAGTTACGATATAGCACGAATTTTCCGGTCCAAGAAGGCTAGTTCGGATGAGCTTGCAAATTGCGTGAAGTCAATGTGCGATTTACTTCAAACACCATGCGAGGTTGTCACGGGATATTTAAGAGGTGAGAGGTTATGATGACATTATGATACCCGAAGCTAATGATAATAGCACCGGGTGAAACGGTCGACAGTCAAAGTTCTTCACGAGTGAATCATGCTTGGAACGCAGTTGTCGTGGACGGGGAGTGGAGAATGATCGATGCGTCCCTTGCCAGTCCTACGCATCCACGTCGAGCACTCTACACCAACTGTCCATCGACAGCTGCAGAAGATTTTTACTTTCTGGCTAGACCTAGTGAGCTACTATTCACGCATATTCCGCGATATAGGACACAGCAGCACATAGTACCAAAACTTTCTCAAGAACTTCTACATGACCTGCCGTCGGTTTGCCCGGCTATGTTCAAGTACAATCTATTCCTTTCGGATTTTGACACGTCGCTGTTACGTACATCAGGAGCAGATGTGATTCAACTTGACGTGCAGGCTCCCGTTGATGTTGATTGTATCGCCGATATCGAAGTACGAGGGTACTGCGTAGACGCGGATGGGGACCTGATGGAATCCGGCGAAGTCCTCAAATGCCCTGCGTTATCACAGCCATTCTGGATTCGCGGCCAACGAACGTTCCGAGTCAAGACTGTGTTACCAAAAGACGAGAGTACAGGTGTGCTTAAAATATACGCTGGGAGGCGCGGGCTCTTGCAGTCAGTCAGGGATAACCCGTATCCACTAGCGATCGCGTTCCCAGTGTCGCATTCGGGACCGAGCAAGCCATTTAGTTTTGTGGCGCGGATACCGACGCCGCAGGCGCTACGGTACGATGTCTACATTGTGAAGCCGCAGTGTCGGGACTTAGTGTTTGGCAATGCTTATATGTTTGACTTGAAGCAGTTCCCAAATAATGTCGAGTCGCTGACGTATTCGCCGACGAAGCAGGCTAAACTGGCGGTGCAGTCACCGTCGGGCAAGATTACGCGGTTGACGCCGAAGGATGACATTCCTGATTATGGAATGCATCCGATGGTGTGGGAGGGTGTGGTTTCGTGTAATGAGGTTGGCGGGTGGAGGGGGTTGGTCACGGCAGATAGGAGCTCGGCGTGGTGTATTTTTGCTGAGTGGAATTGTGTGCGATAAGAGTGTAAATCGAAGTTCAAGTTTAGCTTGTATTTCCGACAGATAACATTTCCATTTGGGTCATATTATGTTCTGTAACATTCACTAGTTACATCATTTGTATAGAAATAAGAAGTGATACATGATCAGCGATCCAGATCAACACAACTATTCAGCTATGATCATGCAATAAATTTTGTATATGCGAATGACGGCAACAGGATATAGTGTAAGCCGTTGCGTGACGGATCAGTATTCAATTGCTTGTGGCAATATTAGTGTTTAGAGTCAGGCAAGAAGGGTTATAACCTCACTGGGCAATGGGCTTGCCCCTGAGCTTCGCGCGGTAAAATACCCTTGGTAGACGAAAGCGAGCGAAAAATAATCGGAACAAAGAGCAAAAAGCAAGTAGTTTAAATGCCTCGCAGTTTCTGCAGATATTCACAAAGCTGTCGTTAGCCTTCGGAGCCTGGAACCGACTGCCTAATTAGGCTGCCAGTAAACGAAGGATCGTATCAGTGATTCCCTACATCCACAGATAAGTAAGATTGTCTGTCTTTCTTCACCGAATACTTGTAGTAAAATTCCCGCGTACCCCTCTGGCAGGCTTTTCGAGTTGTCAGATCTACCTGCAGAGATTTGGCTACGAGTCGTGCAAAGCGAACCGGCTCTTAAGATCATGGCATTCGAGTTTTAAATAGGGGACGCGTACTGTGGCTAGCTATTTTGAGAAAATGCGCGTGCTTCATGCATTACGGATAAAATGTTCAACTGACAAGAGAAGTATTGCTAGGTTGTGCAAAAAATCCGGTATATGAAGACCAACAATAGCGCGGAGACCATTAGTTACATCAATTGCGAAAAGCAATTGACACGATCCATCAAGTAGATTCAGTTGTTTGTGTGAACAAGGGACAAGCTTCCGAGGCATCTTGCATCGCCCGCCTTCAGCGTAGAGAGCGAGTCATCGAGTTAGCGACGGGCCGATTCCACTCCAATGTAGTGGGGATAATAAAATAAAAATAATAATAATAATCTGCGATAAGCCTTACCAACGTTCACAATCCGCGAGTCGCGTTGGGAGGAATAATTTAGACATGTGTATGCACTGGGATCGTTGCACTTGCAACCGTACATGCAATATCAGTCTGCGATTAGCCCAATCTGCCGGAATTGACTGCCTAAACCGGCCTAGCGCGGTTCAGGGCCTGGGTCCGGACTATATCTATCAATCCTCTCCACCTTGTCGCGCTGCTTCCTCGTCACAGCCCCCGCCCAAATCCTTGAACGCGCCATGTTGGAACGGCTCTCTCAGATCTCGTCGCACACCCGTGCCTCCGCCACTCCTGTCGCGGCCCATCCGCTTGATCCTCTGTCTGCCGCCGAGATCAAGGCGGCAACTGCTATCGTCAAGGCTGCTTATCCCGACAAGGTTCTCGCCTTCAATGTCGTCTCGCTCGCTGATCCCCGCAAGGCAGAGTTTCTTGCCTGGCAGGCCGACTCAGAAAAGGCCGCCAAACCAGCTCGTGAGGTCGACATCGTTGCGCTCGAGGCCGGTGTCTCCGGCGTCTGGGAGGGTCTCATTGACCTGACGGTCGGAAAGGTCAACTCGTGGAAACTTATAGCGGGAGTTCAGCCTATTCTCACCAGCGAAGATTTGATCAAGGTCGAGCTCGTCATCCGAAAGGATCCAAAAGTCATTGAGCAGTGTGTCATCTCCGGAGTCCCAGCCAATGAAATGCACAAGGTCTACTGCGATCCCTGGACAATCGGCTACGACGAGCGATTTGGTACCGAACGCAGACTTCAGCAGGCCATCATGTTCTACCGATCCGACGAGGATGACTCCCAGTACTCCCACCCTCTTGATTTTTGCCCCATCTTCGACACCGAGACCGGTGAGATTATTGCCATCGACATTCCTGCCGTCCGACGCCCGCTCAGTAAGCATAAGCATGCCAATTACCACTCCAAGGCTGTGGCGGAATTGGGCGGCTACCGTGATTCTGTCAAGCCCATTGTAGTTACTCAACCAGAGGGCGTCTCCTTCCAGATGACTGGCCGTGAGATCGAATGGCAGAATTTCAAGTTCCACATTGGTTTTAACTATCGCGAGGGTATTGTTCTCAACAACATCTCCTACAACGATCACGGCAATGTTCGTCCTCTCTTTTACCGTATGTCGCTCGCTGAGATGGTTGTTCCATATGGCAATCCCGACCACCCTCACCATCGTAAGCACGCTTTCGACCTTGGCGAGTATGGTGGTGGCTACATGACAAACTCACTTGCTCTTGGTTGTGACTGCAAAGGCGTCATCCACTACCTCGATGCCGTCTTCCCCGACCGCGCTGGAGAACCCATAACCATCAAGAATGCCATTTGCATTCACGAGGAGGATGATGGCGTCCTGTTCAAGCATTCCGATTTCCGAGACAGCTATGCTACCAGCATCCTTACCCGTGGTGTGAAGCTTGTCGTTTCCCAGATCTTCACCGCGGCTAACTACGAGTACATGGTCTACTGGATTTTCCACATGGACGGCACAATTCAGCTCGAGATTAAGCTTACCGGTATCCTGAACACCTACATCATGAACGATGACGAGGACGCGAGAGGATTCGGTACCCGGGTCTATCCTGGCGTCAATGCTCACAATCACCAGCACTTGTTCTCGCTCCGCATCAATCCTATGATTGACGGTCTTGAGAACTCTGTCCAAATGGTCGATGCCGTCCGTGATCCTAACCCAGTTGGCTCCAAGGAGAATTATTACGGCAATGCGTTCTTCCCCAAGGCTACTGTATTCAAGACTGCCGGCGAAGCTGTCACCGACTACGACGGAACCACTAGCCGTACTTGGGATATGATCAATCCGAACAAGAAGCACCCCTACTCTGGCAAGCCGGTCTCTTACAAGCTAGTCTCGCGCGAGGCTGCTCCTCTATTACCTAAGGAGGGCTCGCTTGTCTGGAAACGTGCTGCATTCGCTCGCCACACGATCCACGTCACTCCATACGTCGACCGCCAATTCTACCCTGCTGGTGTTTATGTTCCTCAGACATCTGGTGAGCCTTCTATGGGCCTCCCTGAATGGATCGGCGACGGCTCTGCTAACGTTGAGAATACCGATGTCGTCTTGTGGCACACTTTCGGCATCACTCATTTCCCTGCTCCTGAGGATTTCCCTATCATGTATGTACTTTCTATGAATTCTTATCTGTAACCCATGTACCAACTAATATTCAGGCCTGCTGAGCCCATGACGCTCCTTCTCCGACCACGCAATTTCTTTCTTCAGAACCCTGCCCTCGATGTTCCACCTTCTTACGTCATGACCACTTCCGGTGCTCGCAATGCCGGTGCCTCCACCGTCGAGTCCCTTACTGACAATGTGTCGCGTCTTGCATTCTCTTAACAGCAGGCTCCGCTTGTAAGTGCGGAAACAACTGTAGCGGCGCCTGTGGATCTAGCTGCGAGTGCAAGTAAACGGTGATTGAATAATTTGTTTACTCGGGTGTAACCGGATATTTTGCGTAATGTAACGAAAAGTACATGTCAGTTCGGTGCGTGTTTCTCACCTTGTAATAAATAGTGGATCGTTTGGGTGAAGTAGGTACTTTGTTGCTTTTAGCTTGGCATATATAAATGGCTTTTGATGATGGCTTTCTACGTGATAGTAATTTTGTTATGATATTTGTTCCCAATATACGATTATCACAATGACTTGCTGTAAATATGCACTAGCAATCTCCTCTGTGTTCCATGGCACTATGCAAGGTTCGATTGTGAATAGCTATCTAGTATACATCTACGGAATGCCTCCCACAACACCGTGATCACTCTAGTTTGAAACATCCTGCATGTCAGATACATTTGGTTGACTGCACCCTAGAAGCGACCCCGCTCAGCTTCAGATCGTTCTGGTCCACAAGGCTCCTGCTAAGAGTCCATCCCGTCGTCTATGACCTCGTTTGTCTCAGCTTGAGCCGACTCGTAAACCTGAGGACCCATAAACTCCTCGATACCTGTACCCGACGTCGGCAGAGCCTCATTCGTATCTGCCCCAGATGCCTGAATCTCCTTCTTCAACTCCAAAATCACGTCCTGCATATGTTCCCTCTTGGACCCCAACTTCTCAGTCTCCCAAAGTCTATTCAACTGCTGCTCGATCGTCTTTTTATTATTATGCATATCAACAAGCAACGGCAAAAATGCCTCTGGTTTTGACAGAAACGCCTCGACGTAGTGCGCCACATACACACCGCAGTCGCAATAGTTGGGCTGCGCGGGAGCGTACCCGTACTTTGACTTGATTTGATCTCGCTCGATTGTTATTCCGCGCTTGTCTTCAGCTTCGGCGACGAGGTAGTCCCGGAGGGGGCGGAAGACACTATTGTGCCGGAGTTTAAGGGAGTCGAATATGAAAATGACCGGTCTGTTCTAAAGTTAGGAGACTATCAGCGCACAGATACAGATCCCAAAACGTACTCGTTAGGGAGAATGCCCTTCGTGCCTTTCTTTGGCAGAAACTTGTCAAGTATGCCTTTAGGAGAAGACGAATCCTTATCGTCGTCGTCGTCATCCGAGCCAATGTGTTCAGCGTCCGAAACAGCTTCATCCTTCGGCTCCTGTTCACGCCGGGGAACATCCCCACCAGCCCCTGACTTCTCCTTGCCAAGCTCACAAAGATTGACAATAACAGCCAAATACCAATGGGCCCGCTCGTGAATCGGAATTATAACATATTTCATACTGAACAAATCCACCTTCGACGTCCATTTCTTGACGTTATCGAACGCGCCCTTGACACCGTTTATCCGCTGCGTAAGACGTTTGTAGAAAAATGTATTGAAAATGTAAGTCGAGTCCGCAATCTCCGGATGCGCTTTTTGGAGCCGATCTTGAATGTATTTGAGGTAAAAGTCAATGATGGTGTCATTTAGGAACTCGCCGTCATCGAGACGGCTGAAGTCGTCTTCAGTAATGACGACGGTTTTGTTGCCGAAGTTGTATTTCAGTGGACTAAATCGTCAGCGACCAGAAGTAGATCTGTAGTATGCAAAACTTACTCGCCAAGATAAACCTTCGGTCTACTGCTCCGAGTTGCTCGATCCCTACAATCTCGTTAGTATGTAACCGCAGCAGGAAACCAACAGGGACACTTACGAATGAGTAATGTCCGACATATCATACTCGTCAAGATTATCCAGAATACTCGATTTTGGCGTACTTGAACTTGCACTTCGCGTCCGCATGGAATGCGTCCCGTTCCAGCCCTCGGGCAAAAAACCATCAAGCTGTTCGTGCGTTAAGAGTTCTCGACGTTTTTTCTCCGCGCCTATACTTGAATACGTAGTCTTCGGTGTCGAAGCCTGTGTGAAGTGAGATGATACCTCGCCGGAATCGTCTAGCGGGAGGCTTCTCCGTTTGGGCTGATATCGCAGGTTTCCCAGTAGCTGCGCCATGTCGCTCCTATGCAATTATTAATCGACCTGCAGAAAGTGGACTGAACAGCTGACCAACATACTCTTTCATATCTACAATCCTTGGGACTGCATCCTCTATAGCACCTAGAAAACTCATAAGCGCCATCTGGTCTTTGGCTTGGAATATTAGCGTATCAGCTGTCGCAGCAATCTCAACAATAGCTGTACGTTATTAGCATGTAGATCCATTTTACCTTACTAACTTTCTCTTACTATGACGACTTTTCAACGTAAGGACGACATCTCTCGTTGTCAGACAGTACTGCACACCAAGTCAACCTCTGGTAAGACGTAATAACATGAATTGAACATACAGTGAGCTTTAGAAATTTCTCCGTAGCAAAGTTGAAGCCATCCATTAGCTCGCCGTTTCGAAGTACTTCCGACACGGATTCTACTCGTTTCGGCATTATAGTAATTGCAAATACTAAGTCGTCGTCAAATGATGCGTAAGATCCAAATCGCAGTTGCTGAATTTTCAAAGACACAGTTTTAGTTGTCGGATGCTGAGGTTTCTTAAAGTTTGATTTTGGTAATGAGACTTGTTGCGTGGCTGGTGGACTACTTGATAGTCTATTACGTGACGCATTTACTGAAACTGTGGTGTTACTGTCGTTCTTGTCGTTCTTATGATGTCTCGATGCATCTTCGTTGTCACCGTCCACATCTATGGTCTTGCTCTTCACTTTATCCGGCGAAGCTGTTCGCGATACCAAAAGTCCATTTGACAGCGTTTGGCTAGCATCCACCGTCGGCCTGCCTTTCATCCGTTCATGAATTGATTCCCGTTTCCGCTTCCGTGATTGGTCGTGCTCATTTAAACTGCTATCAGAATGTTTAAGCAATTTGCTGTGCTGAGACCGTGACGTATTAAGCGTGTCTATGGGCATGAACGCGACGAAGTTCCTCTAAACATGCTAACGTCAGCCCCTATATGCATCCTTGACGCGTCGTAAACAGCATTTCCGTCACGACATGCAAATTCGTACAAAAGCAGATTCACATACACTTGGCCTCATAATCGGAGTCGCGTCTCTCGGTCGACTATGTAAAATCAGCATCAAACGCGTCGAAAAGATGGAAATCCTGATACTTACTTGCTGAAACTCGGAATCAACGAACTGGCAGGTCTCCGCGGGAGAGTGCGTGTAATCGTCGGACTTGATGAGCCACGATTCGCAGATGAAGAACGACGTGTCTCCGTTGAGTCCTAGCATTCAAAAAGTAGCCGTGTCAGTCGACTTGAGCCATAGCAAAATTGAAATCCGGCGCGACGACCTATTTGCCGCGCGCGAGATAGCGCACATACCAAGTCCACCAGTTCTTCCACGAGATTGTCATCTGATGTGCCCATTATATCTGGCTATGCCACTCATTTGCAAGAAATAATACGATCCGACGATAATCAGCAGTAATAAGAGGTCTTGTGGGCACTGCAGATGCGCGGCACGTAGCGACTGTTCGCCTGATACAGACTACTAACACTAGATTCTTGGCGGGCGTGTGGACATGAGTTGGATTAAGTTTGTTTGAGTTCGAGAATCGCGCAAACTTGAGTGCGGCTTCGCAGGCGCTACGCGATGTTTGGAAATTACCAACACTTGGGAGTAAACCTTACCAAATTTTAGTGTCGACAGCAATATATAATTTGGTGAACATTCAAATGCATTAAAGTACATAACTCATGTAACCATACCATGCAAATAATAAACTATATAAGCAACACACTATCAATGCTTCCAAATCCAGCCGCCACACCGCCTTCTTCCGAGTCGGCAAACTTTGTTCGCAAAAGCCACCCCGCTTCGAAGTTTTGCTTAATCTTGTGAGTATTGATATCCCACAACACGCATCCAAAGACGCCTAATTCAGATATAACATTACCCTCCGTTACCTTTCCAGCTCTGATGATCGCGTTCCGCATATCCTGCGGCGGCTCAATGAGTTCCATAAGAATATATCCTCGCCACAATGTCTCATCGTTCAAGGCCTTCAAATATCCAGGGATTTTCTCTCTGTAGACATTGTTACCGCCACCTTCTCGTTGTGGCTTCAACACATACTTCTCTGGGCATGTTTCTATCAACGTGCGAGCCTTTTTACCAAGCTCCGAGTCATCCAGTGGTAGAATATCCACAAAGGTAGATTTAAGCTGGCTACGGACATCGGCGTCAGGAACAAATTTCGCCAAAACCGATTCATCGATAAGGACTTGTTGGACTTTCTTCGCTCCGGCAAAATGAGTAGCTAGTGAGGGACATTTGATAGCCTTCGACAATTCCATATTCTTTCTGGCATCCCATGCTGCGGGTGAGGTGTAATCAGCGGGAGTATAACCAGCTCTATAATATACGACTGCGACATGACGGCCCTTATACCTGAGCTCTTTGGTAATCGAATCTAATTCTCCAAACTCTGCAATATCCTCTAAACTGGCGCGGACAGACACCACGCCAAAGTCCTCCAGAAGGTAATATTCCAGCCACCGCTGATCAAATGCATTGCGCTCGCGCTGCTGCACGACAAATAGAACAATAGAGTCTTTGACTCCATACGCATTGTGAGCGACCGCGAGACCGCGAGCGAGACCGCGAGCTGAGGGATTGACAGGCATGTTTTCGTCTTTGAGGAACTCGCTGCCAACGGCAGTACCATATAAACCCGACTTTCGCAAGAACCTGTGGCAATCAGCCGCACGACTTGACAAGCCACCAAATGACGCTGATATAGTATTCAATTCCACCTGACGAATAGTTGGCTCTGCTGTAGATGTAGTGTGGAGTAAGTAATCTGATCTGAAAAGTCCGAGAGTGAGTGCTTGCGCGGGCACGCCCCCAGTTATTTCGTCAACTTCCAAATAGAGCTTCCATAGATCATACATAAAGTCGTCAACACCCGCGAGCCTGTCAGGATGTTAACAAAATTGGTGTTTGAGCGTGGGAAAACAGGGACTCACTCCTTCGTAATCTCTGTCAAGAATTCAGAGTCGTCAGCTACCTTAGCATACAACTCATTGAACACTGTCTGCAGTCCCAGCGCCTGATCGAACAAGTTCTTGGGAAACGGCGAAGGATGTAATGTCAACGGAACATGCACGCTTGCTTCATCTGCTGCATTCGTAGCAGTTGGAGCACGGATAATGAGACCCTGAGATAACGACCAGTCACGGAGCGCGATGGCAAGATTGGCGGTCTCTTCCTCCGTAAGAGTCGGTGGGTATGTCGCTGCATTTAGAATCGTCGACATTATGAATAATTAATGACAATGGCGGATAGATGAACGACACGTTGAGAAGTCCTTTATGTATCTCTCTGGAGTCAGGCAAGCAAACGGCGTAAACTAATTAAGGTCAATTGAATGATCGTAAAGTATGCGTCTTGAATGACTAGAGAATTCACTAATACCCAAGTCACCGTTGTAGAACGTTTGTATAGTATTGGTATAATCAGGGTATGAAATGGACCCTCGCTTTCCGAAGCCAAACTAACTGATGTGTAATTGATAAAGTACAGAACCCAATGTTTACTTGAAACCTAGATGTGGCTGTTAAGTGGCTGAGTCAAGAAGAAGCAATTTCAATTCCGCCCGTTGAGGCCGTTGCAATGTCCTTGGCCTATTCATCACCTTCTTCTTTCCCTCTTCTTTCCCTCTCCTTTCTCATGGATATATTACACCGATTACAGTATACGCAGTTCCTGTATTATTTGTGCTTCTGTGTTCAGCGGATGCTTGCGTCTTTTCGGCAATTCAATATTTCTGTATTCTTACGCGCGATACATACATCGCGAGTACTTTCAAGGCAAATTACAATAGTACTGATTTTATCGCTCCTGAACGTGAATCTGAATTATCCTCTTTACGAACCACGGAGGTATCAGCCGATCTTATACAGCTCAGCACTTTCGAAACAGTTGAGAGTAGATATGGCGCTTCAATTGGAAACGGCAAAACTGACACTTGACCTTTACAATTCCACCTCGTCCAACTTTACCGAATTTGCCAATGCTACAAATGGGACGTATTACAATGTGACAGAAACGGCGCCCGCTGAGGTGACAATTACATCATATCTTATCACTCCGGATGGCGTGGTGGATGTCTATGAGCATGACGGCAGAGATGGGTTGGAAGATGCAAAAGACAACTTGCTCCATATTATTCTTCCACTGTCGATATTTACTGCTATAGGGTTATTGGGTTTGGCGGCATACTTGTACAGCAGCATGAAAAAGTATATGAAGGAGGCCATTTGTAACGCAGTGGTGTCGCAAGAGCTGGAGGATAGTCGCAAGGCCAAGAACAATAATCGTGGTAGCAATCAGGATGCCGACTCTTCTGACTCTGTCCCTTTACAAAAGCCGCCGGCAGCACACATAAATGATAAACTGGATTCTTTATCGGCTGATGACTCGCTGAAAGACATCGAAAAGGATGGGTTTAATAGCTGCAATTGCAGTTACGAAGATGTGGAAAATCGGTACGTGCCTAAATATTCAAATAAATTGTCGAGAGCTTGGCGCTGGGCTTCAACGAGCGTACGAGGGGATTACAATTGAAGACTTGGTACTGAATAGCTGGCTGTTTTTCTATGAAATACATTCGAATTTTACTGCGTTCATTTGTTACAGCTGCGGCTTCAGAGGGGATTACAACTGAAGACCTGATACTGAATAGCTGACTGTTTCCTATGAAGCACATGCGAAATTTCTTTGACTGTATTCGTTTGTTACAGCTGCTTAAGTTTTTCTGATATTTGCTTCACCAACTATAATAGGGCATTACCAATAAATGTCTATAGTCACATTATGCGTCCTTCGCTCTGCAATTGCGGGAAGATGAAATAATTCATTCAGGCCTTGCAGTAAACATTAAGAAACAGAGAATCAGATACTGATAATTATTTACCGAACCAGAGGAATGCAGTACCTCGTTGAATCCGTCTTCAGCCATCGAGTCGTGCTGCACCCTTCTCCTAACTTAAAACAGAGTTTTCAGATCCTGCAACCTAAAACCTTAAAACACTGACGTCTTCCTGTCTGTATGAGTTACCATGTCGCGGAGCCTGTCTCACTTCACATCATAACATATCCAGAAAAAAGTACTTGGGACGGCCGGTTTTCGAAGGGTCGAGAAACAAATTTCATTGAATACGTATCATGACTCGAGAATCGTGCAAAAGCTCCTGACTCGGCGCAAATCATTAATTCTTTGTCATACGGCTTTTAAGATGTGCCTCAGCAGTCAGCACCAATGCATGACAACTGTCTACGACTGTCTTCTTCAACTGTCTTATTTCTGCTACTTGTCAAATAAGCAACTCCAATATTCCTACTAAAAATAATACTAGCACTAATAATCTTAAACGTAATTCATCCATTTTATTTGTCTAAATTTAGTTACGAGCCATTTTCAGTAAGTAGTGCTGAGCCCGTCGCCTGAAATGGTAGTGGTCCGACGGCGTCAGTCTTGCTCGTTGCTTTTTTTTTTGATCTGATTAAGTCTCTAATCACGAGCCATCATCGTGTTGTTCGGGGAATCATCGGCGAAGACTGTATTTCCGTACAACTTGGGTTTCCTGTCCAAAGGCAACGTATTCAGTCCGCTATATAAGTTAACGGACTTGATACATATATCAAACCATTAAAAAGGGCGAGGTACTAGGAATGGCGATGAACTAGGTCGAACCTGCTCAGCCAAAATATTATGCACCAGAGAGCTGGCCACGACTAATATCGACTATGATGAATTGATGATGCAAGGGAGCCGAATGTACGTGTGCAAAGGAGAATAGCGAATACTAGATGTCCATACTCGCGGATTGAGTCGACCAAACTCTGGTCTAGACTGCGGAGCGATGATCGAGATTAGATCTAGGCCCTTACCCGACCCTATCATTCCGGGCCTCGGCAGGCCTTTTCTAGTTGAGGTCTGCTGCACACTGTCGACTGAGTTTGCCAAACCCTGCATCTTACTTTCGCAAAAGAGCGTCGCACAGCAAATCTCCGACATTGTATTTATGCCACATATGCCATGCGTAACTCCACCTGCGCTCCATTTGCCACCATGTGTGACGACTTGTGTCATTCCCCGTATAACCAATTCGACTCATCGTCCAATCTACTACATATTGGTCCTTGGGTCCGTTTTCTCTCACCCGCAACCTGTTCTCCCTCTTAACTACGGCTCGACTGTCTAACACCTTGATTACAGTTGTCGTTCATTTGTCTGCACGATTGCGTGCGTGCGTTGTCTGTCAAGGCCTTTTCCTTTCTCTTTGCCCAGGTTAACGTTTGGTTTCTTTAACCTACACCTAAGAACTACCATTATTCAATCCTTTTTCATTGACCATACCGTGGAACGATGCCTCCGAGTCATAGTACGTCTATATTTGGTTCTACTGTCGCGCTGTCTACTACGCAGTGCATATTATGTGGTCCTAATGTCGGTGTAGTTGCCATACAACCAGCTGGTCAAGTACTCGAAGCTCATACCTCGCCGTCGTCCGCTATTGCCCCACGAATTAAGCCTGAGACTCCAACGGATATAGCTGTCAGTAACTGCATTAGGCCTTCTAAGGAATGGGTTCTTCCGCCTCGACCAAAGGTATGTTCACACATTCCTAGCGCAGAAGTGGTTCCTTTTTGGGCACCGATGATCTTGCAGTGGTTGCGTTTATTAATGCTAATGTTATGTTTTCACATAGCCTGGAAGAAAGCCTTCCATGGAGACACCGCCCACAAAGAGAAAGGCCCAGAATAGAGCGGCGCAGAGGGCTTTCCGTGAGAGGCGTGCAGCACGTGTGGTGGAATTGGAAGAGCGATTGCAGGAGCTAGAATCAGAGAAGGAAGTGAAGGAGAGCCGTTTGACATCCACACTCATGCGAATTTCTGCGGAAAATCAAGAACTAAAATCTGTTACGGACGAACTGAAGCAGCAGCTTGAGTTTTTCAAGCAATTCCGAGCGCAGCAAGCGGCTATGGGAGCTACCGGACAAGGTGTCCAGACACACTTGGCGATGGCCATTCACCAACCCGCTCATCATCTTGTTTCTCCGGCCCCATCCCCGGGTAGTAGTGAGCCGACCTACAGCCATGAAATGCTAGATCGTGCGCTGGAGGAGCGCTTGCCGGTGGATGGTCGGTCAGGAGCGCCGCCAGCTTCGACTATCGCTACGACAATGTCTTCGCCTGGTACCCAATATCAGTACGTATCTCCATCCACCGGGACTGTTCCTATTCGGCGACGGCTCAAAGAACAACGGCGAGAGTGCACTTCCTCCTCTCAAAGCACGGTCTCATCTCCTCATATTGGCACGACGAATTCTCCACCGTCATATACTCACCGTCCATCAGTCGCCCATGCCGCCAGTCATCCATCCCCCTTGCGTACTCCTGATCCCGAGCAAGATTCTGGCCATTCTGATAAGTGCGGTCTTTGTCATACTGATGGAAACTGCTTGTGCAGCGATATAGGCATTACGCCAGCGATTGACATCTTCCCTAAGCGGCCACCGTCGCCGGTTTCCGCCAAAACTGCCGAAAGTCACAACAAGCGGCTAAAGGGGCTGCATGAGGAAGATCTAGAGATGGATTTCACCCACGCTTTCCAAACCGCTAAGATTATTTCCCTGAACAAGAGCACATATCATCCCCAGCCTCACCACCAGCATCAACTACGGCGACAGGACTATGATTTTAATGATGCGACTGATTTCACATCTGCTCCCTCTTCGGATCAGTCTGAGATGAAAACAAATGTTCGTGTGGCCGATCCGTGCGGTTTCTGCTCTTCTGGAACCCCATGTCTTTGTGCGGAGGCGGCTGACGCTGAAGCCAATAATTCTATGATGGACTCCCAAGTCATGGAGAATAGTATGATCACAACGTTAGCTCCCCTTCGCAACGACCCTCACTCTCGGAATGCTGTCCAGAATAAGCTACACACTCTACATCCTGAGCCAATAAACGATGTCACTGCGACTTCGAGTTCTGTGCCTGCGAACAATTTTGCACCTGGAACTTGCGAAGCGTGTCAGCGGGATCCCATGCAGACGCTTTTCTGCACGTCACTGGCGTCCGGGCAGCAAAATACTGGCTGCGGTAACTGCAATCAGCCTGGTGGCTGCTGCGGTGGAAGTAACAGCTTCGCAGATAGGGACACGGCATTTATTCCTTGCTCCGCGGCTTATCGGACTCTCTCGCGGCATAGGGGTTTCAAGGCTGTTGAATTGCCGTCTTTGGTTGGCAAGTTGAGTACCAAAGGCGGTCAGGTTGAGGTTGCTAGCGTTGCCAGTATTTTAAGGGAGTTGGATAGAAGGTTGTACAGCTGATTGGAGGGATTTTTGAGAAGTCATTGTGGTTAAATTTGGGTCGGAATGTACGTTTGTTTCAGGATATTGCTTCATAGTCTGTAATTATACTTGTTGGTTTTTTATATGTTACTGTACAAGTGCGGTTCTGGTTTTGTGCAAGGAGTAGTTGGTGATTGCTATCTTATTTAGTTGTATTCATCAATACCTTATTATCCCATATTACTTCACGGCGGTGCTATATAGTACAATTAGTTTCTCCGCCTCTTGGAATATTGCCTATTCTAGATCATTACGCTTGTTGCGTATATCGGTGTAGGGAGGGAGCTACGATCACAGGAGGCTAGAAGATTGTGCTCCGTCATGCATTACTTCATTTATTGAGAGCTATATGCACACAAGATTTTAGGCACTATCTCAGGGCCCTTTCATACCTAACTTCATTCACGATTCTTGAAAGACAACCTAATAACTCAATTTTGGTATCTCTATCCTGTTGGCTTGTTAATTGGCCAATGAGCTCTTTTCGAATTTTACTAAGTCGAGAATCCTGTGCGACAACGTATGGATGGTCTTTTGGTAGTTTTTTGAGAATGCGTCTTACGGAGTGGTAATGTGCTGTCAGTGACTTTAGTCTGGATACCAATCTAATTCAAGAAAATATTAATTAACAATTCATAGCACTAATGCCGGGTACGTACGAGGGATAGGTGTCTTCAATTTCGGCGGAATTGGTTACAGATGATGTACCCATGTGCAAAGCTATTTCGAGCTCTTGTAATCCCTGCGCGCAGGAGATCAAAGCCCTGCCAAGATTCTATGTCCATTGATTAGATTGCGACTTCATTCGCGTGGAGTTGTAAACGACTCATGCAATGTACCTCTTTTACTCGTAGTGCACGTTTCTTTTGTAATAACTCGTCCATTTCTTGTATGACGCCATTCAACCTCGACGAAATTCCCTACCACATATGTCAGTCTCGTGGCATTAAAGTAATACTATGCAGGGATCTTCACTCACCTCCACTTCCCTCCGAAAACCGATAACCACGAGTTTCATATCACCAACTTTTCGCGACCCGCCGCTAACCGACATTCCCAGACCGACAAAGTCGGCATATTCGCGGTTAATCAGCTCGACTAATTCCTTCTGCAACACGCTGGACCAATTTGTCAACTGCGCGTGCAGATCTTCTAATCTTTGGTACCGATGCTGCGACACTAAAAAAGCATCCGGATCAAAATTTACGGGAGCAGAAAATGAAGAGCGCTGGATAGGCTTTGGATATGGCAGACCGTTGGCATCGTAGTCTGATTCACCGTCATCGAACAGCATGTCGTCTTCGATATTCTCCGTTGTCGTTGCAGGAGAAGGGCTTCGAATGCTGCTGTTGCCATTTGAAGCGACGGGAGTATAAGGGGCGAAGTAATTACTCGCTCTGCCTTGTGCCATAATGCTTCGATGCTTCTAGATGCTTATGTCTTGTATCTGTTGAACAGAGGTTGGAATTATAAAGGCGAGCGTGCAGCCTTAAATCCTTTCGTCATAGCGACGCCACCGTAATGCAAGTGACAATGCTATATACAATTCAATTGGAAAGGTCACGCGGAAGGGAAACGGTGACGTACCGGGTGG
Organism: Lipomyces kockii; assembly: GCA_030568215.1. Taxonomy (NCBI): domain Eukaryota; kingdom Fungi; phylum Ascomycota; class Lipomycetes; order Lipomycetales; family Lipomycetaceae; genus Lipomyces; species Lipomyces kockii. The sequence goes on along the minus strand of JAJLTN010000538.1, from coordinate 22,103 downwards.
ATGTTCGGTAAGAGAATGAATTGGATGCGTTGATTGGCAAGCCGAATTGTCAATTGTAGACGAAATCTGCCAAAGTGCGACGTCGGTTCTCGGAGCCGCACGGGCAGGCAGTTATCATCCTGTCTCAATCCCATTCGACTGATCATATTGCCCTCTGCCTCTTCCGTGATAAGGGCGTTAGCTCCTCATGAGTTCGCAGGGAATTTAAGAATGGAAACCTGCAGCAATAGCAGTCGAAAGTACTTGAAGTGTTTATTTACTCTTTCACTCAGATTGACAGATATAAACTGCGTAATAAAAACCATATCTATTTCCTAGCTGCGACCAGAATCTTACTCCGTGAATGCCAACAAAACATAACAAGTTCCTGTACTTTCAGTTCTAACAGCTACTAATCTATCGCAACCTTGAATCGACCGCAGCCAACTTCTTCCGAATGTCATCATCGTCTACCAAAAGCCAATGCAACTTTTCAACTCCGCGGTCGTCCACAGGCGGCTTGTTGAGCAAAACATGAAAATGATCTATCTCGCTAACACTTTGCAGTGCAGCCCAATTTTTAAACCAAAGAATATCGTCGCGATCCATACTCAACCTATCGCAAATTGTATCCACGAAGGTCTGGATTTTCTGCCGCACTTCCGGAATTATGTCGGCAGTTAGAGATCCAGTCTGTGCTTTGGGGATAGGATTTTTGGTCCAGACAACCACATGCATTATTCCGTCTTCAAGCCCGTACGGGAAATCGTTCATCAGGATTTTGTAGTCGTCTGGACCATCGTCATCTTCTGTTAGCTTCTATAACTGATAAAGTACATCCAAAGCCATAAACCAACAATCAAGATCAAAACGAAAAAAGTAGGAATCGATGGATCGGCACATACCTCTGACCTCAAATAACTCTGTGCTTATAGATTTTGCGAGCTCCTCATCAGGGCCCCATTTCAGTCGCTCAAAAAGCACAAAATTCGCAACACTGCCATAATCCTTGACAATTTTCGTCTTCCAAATAAGATACTTCCGCAAGTCAGAAGGCATACGACACAGCAATTCCAGCTTGTTCTCTCCTGCTCATATGAGGTCAGCATCGCACTACTGAGGAACAACCTAGGTTAGTATGTAGACTGAACTAACTTATTATCTCCTTTAAGTACTCCCACGAAAAACGTACAAAAGCCGAGTCTGGAAGTATAGCGTTCTGTGCATCTTTGCCAACGAGTAATTCTTTAGGTATTGCCGAAACTTCAGGTACAGTGCTCATTGCAGTTGCAGTTGGTGATTTCATGTCCACTACCTCAGACCCTGCGACACCGTCTATAATCGATTCTTCTATTCTGTCATGACCTATCGGGGCCTGTAATTTGTCCTTCATACTGGAATATTTATGTGCGTCTATTAATATACAATCAGAGCAGATGATTACACTTCGGTACCGATTTTAAAACATCTGAACGGATTATGTCAATGTCTCTGCTGCCCTTACCCAAAGACTTGTATTAAGAGAAGCGCGTGCGTGTCACGCCCTGTTCGCTGTTAGCTCACGTAGACTCGAATTTACATAACGCTCCCTATATCTTCAGATTCATCTGATACTTGAAGCCATGAGCTTTACACAGGGTGACGACGTGATTGAAGAATTTTTAGGTATATAAGACCTTACCTGGCGAGCTGTTTGAGTTGACGAGGGTACTGACACTATCAGATTATCGGAGTGAAGAATCAAGGTAGCTTGCATACTAAAAATATAATAACACTAAATGCTGAGGCGGCTACAATGTAGGGAAGAAATATTGGGCAAAATTGAAACTCTCATCTCCGATCTCATGGCCGGTGTTGCAGATACAGGCCTTGCGACCGTAAGACTGTCAAATCGCCGAGCTGCAGAATCAATCATGTAAGTCACGAGAAGAAGTATGATCTGCAGTGTATTTAGTCCATGATACAGGTTTGATAAAGAGAAATTGCATCTCACGGCTCGCGATGCTGCAGATACCAAACAAAACATTGTAGCGTTTCCTGGTCCGACTATTCTGAATTCGTGGAGATTTGGTTGCACACAGCTATTGTTAGATATTTACGTGGCTTTGTACTGACTATGCAATCAGCGGTTTTAATGCGGACACTCGATATTATATCGGAGTCGCTTACGAGCGGTAAAGTGGTTACTAAGCGCGACATATATTACCGCGAGACTTGGCTTTTTAGGAATCAAGCTATTGTAGATAGGATTGTGGATGATATCGGCCGAACACTGAACGTCCCTCGTGCTGCGCTTGGGATTGTATGAACGTTGAAAGGTTTGAATAGGCATGCATTAATAAATCTCTGCATTTTTAGGTCGCGGCACAAAAGGGATTGGCGTGTGGAACATTTTGCATGCATAAGAAAGATGGCACTCTCATGGCGGTTGACGGAGAAGTACAGAAAATGAGGTGCATAGTGAGATGGGCCATTCTGACTGCCAGACAGATACAGCTGATACCTCCATTTGAGGAGATAAAGTCTGTCGATGTGATGGACATCGACTTCGTTCTCGTGATCGAAAAAGAGGTTTACTATGTTTAAAACCTCCGGCGGATTTCTGAAAGTGTACTAACGCCTTGCGGATCTATAGGCTATATTCCGAAGCCTTTGTTCCTGTAAATTCTACAACAGAGCAGATATCGGGCGAAGCATTTTGGTTACTGTATCCAATTGTATTCCTACTGTAACTTTTTGTTTTCCTAACTCTTGCATATTTAGGGAAAGGGCTATCCAGACTTAACTACTCGTCAGTTCATCTCAAACATTGCCGCATGTCATCCCGATACACCAATATTCGGTGCTGTTGACTCCGATCCTTATGGTATCGACATTCTGTGTACATATAAATTCGGAAGCCGCGCCATGGCGCATGAGAATTCTCATCTGACAGCTCTCAAGATGGAGTGGGTCGGAGTAAATGTGCTTGAATATGAAGACGGTTGGACGAAGTTATCGGTAGCCGATCGGAAGAAGGCACTTAAGATGCTGAGTCTACTGTGGATGGAGACGGAGGCAGCTATGGCAATGAGGTATGCTTGCTTGTCGCGGGCACAGAGAGGCACTATTGACCGTTGCTCTAGACTTGAGCTGCAGCGAATGTTATTCCTAGGCCAGAAAGCTGAGATGAATGTGGTGGGGACAGAGGCGTACGGCGTCATCACATATCTTACACAGGCAATCAAGACCCGCCTTGACGCGTTGATTACTCACTGATTGCTCTCAATTGCTATCTTGCATATAATTTTCTATATACAACTTTTCTACGGTGTTCCGTCAAATGACACCCTGTAATATGCAAGACTTGAACAACTAAACTAAACTTTCATCTTCTTTGACGCTTCTCTATCTTCCGAGCCACGATCTGTTTGATCCTTGCTGGTTGGCTGCTGACTTTCACCGGAGCCATTATGAGGGTTTGCAGCCTGCTGCTGTGCCAGCGTCGTCCTTGTATGCGCAGGTTTAGTGCGTTTTCGAACAAGCCCTCCTCCAATTACTTTAATCTGCTGAACAGGCTGCTTCCGATCAGCGTCACCTTCTGACCCAGCTGTCGAGATCTCTTGGGTTCCACGAATGATATGCTGGGATGACTTTGGCAGAGCCTCAATAAACTTTGCAGTGGCATTTCTCGCCAACTTCTCCGTCGAATAATCTGACGTAACAATTGCATCATGAATCTTAGAGTACACCCTATTCTCTACAAGAGGACATGCAAAACTCGTCTTCTCGTCCGCTTTTTTGTCAACAAATCCTTCGATTCCAATAATCGCAGCAACAAATCCCAGTAGAAATTCCTGCCGCATCTGTAATTCTGCGAAAAACTGATTCACTGTAGTAATCCCATCGCGTCCCTCAGCGACCAAGACATCCAAGAACCTCGACTTGGGATCGTCGGGAAAGCTCGGGATATGTCGTAGTGCCAGCTCCTTGTCACGATCACCATCAGGGCAAAATATATGGCCCTCCTTCCACAACAAGTTCTTGGTCTCGGAATCACGTATTAAAAAGCTTTTGACCTCGACCTGCTCTGCACCGGGAACGCTCAACCTTGCGCTCTTCAATTCTGAGAATAATGACAACAGAGGACTGGTAACCCTGATCCACCATTTTATGAGATCGCGATCTGACAAGACATGCTTCTGTTTATTTCTCCCCGATTCAGGAAAGATATATTGCGACTGCGCACGCGCAAACAAACACAACCGAATGGGCGTGCTAGGACGCGATAGAGTCTTAATAAACAACTTCAAAATCTGCGTGACAACGTCTCCTAAGTTTAGCTTAGCATCCTCTCGATTAGAATTGAAATACCCGGACGAGTCTGCTTTGGAGACGAAGATAGTTGTTGACGGTTCTTTCTCCGTTTCATTCGTGCCTGCCGATGGTGAGTTTGTGTATACCAACAACTCCAGCGCGAGCACATGTAATCCGGCATACGTCAGCGTAAGAAAATGAGTCGATAATTGTGTTAACACCAACTGTTTCTGTTTTTTTCCCTTAGACTTCTGTGGATCCTCCGTCAACGTCTGCTTCTGCGGTCTGGTCGCGATATGGTGTAGGATAAAAGGGAGGGTGAGAGCGGGGAGATAGCGGGCGAGCCCATCGCGCCAGAAATTTTCGTCATTCATATTTTTTCGCTTATGTCCATATCAGTGCATATATTTGGACTTTCGGCTGGTCGCCCATATTTAATAGCATGGTTATAGTCGCATTTTACGGCAAATTTCGTTTAGATTCCTAATCTATATACCCGTTTGAAGCTAAATCCCCTGAACCCTAAATTAGGGGTAAAAAAATTATGAATGCGTCAGCCCGGAGTCGAACCGGGGGCTCGTCGATGGCAACGACGAATTTTACCGCTAAACCACTAACGCCTATAAAGATTCAAAATCAAAATGCTCAACATAACGTAAGATGTAGGGTTAGGGTCAATTCGCGAGTGCTTTCCCTTCCATTCCATTTCTACATTTCATATTTGTTGTTGCTTTGTTCTTGTCCCTTTGATTTTTCTGTTTTCCTGCCGGTCAAGTGTAAGTAATAACTAATAAACTGGCTTGCAATCGAAAAAGGATCACTTGACGCCTCATGATCAGGCTTTACTCGGTCTCGCATGTTCGTAGTAACGTAACCCGTTATGGTGGTTTGTACTCTTTCGTTTGTCTGGCCATGATTGTTTACATTTACGCTTCTTCTGGTTGTTTCCGGGGCTTCCGACCGTGTTGTAATTAATAATATAAAATTATAAATTATTATTGCAAAATACATTAACTAACTATTTGATGGTCCGACAAAATACTGGCCTGTCCCATAGTAGACACATATGCCATATATGCAATTGTCGTATGCGTCTAGACCAGGACTGCAGTATGATACAAGCGTCAGTAACGGAACTGCACTGTTTTGGCGAGTGCAATGGTATAAATGCGGGCTCGTTAGAAGATTTATGCACAATCTTTAAGCTTTATTTGTGGTAGCGACTTTTAATCTCTAAAAAAGTGGCAGTACTTGCGACGTTTACGACATTGCACTTCCCCACTCCTTGATCTTACCGGAATATAGCAATGGTAGATTCGACAGTCATTGTTCCTAGTTTAGCTATTCGTCCGGAGAGGTCGGATCCCCCGGACCTTCCCAAGTTCCTAGAAGTCGAGCGAGAGGCTTCAACACTCAATGGTTCAGAGAGTACTCCGCCCCGTCGACGCCGTCAGCTATCTGAAGACTATGCACATTCACCGTCGCCTCCTCGTATTCATCGTCGCAAACACGATTTGCCAGTAGAAGATCCTACTCGTCGCCAGAAGTCGCCGAGGGCAGACAGTCGCTCTCCGACTCCTGAACGAGGTCGCGCGCTCGCGCGTACCAGATCTCGTTCGGTGTCATATTCTAGATCCCGTTCAGTATCATATTCGAGGTCTCCATCATATTCCAGGTCACGATCAAGGTCATATTCACGTTCAATATCGCGTTCGGCTTCACCTCCGCCGAAGCGGCGTCGTCGAGCGACCTACCAAGCCGAATCAGTATCGCCACCACCAGCTAGAAGACGTCGTCCGTTGCCTGATGTTGACTATCAGAGAGCTCTCGAGCGGGAACGCCAAGCTGCGGAACGTGAAGAGAAGGAGGTTAAGCCCTTCGATCCGAAAGCGGAGTACCAACGCTTGTTAGATCTTCGGTCCGGCGGTACTTACGTTCCGCCGGCTCGCTTGCGAGCTCTGCAGAGCCAGATTGTAGAAGGCAATCCAAAAGAACATCAAAGACTGGCATGGGATAATCTTAAAAAGGGCATCAACGGTTTGATAAACAAGGTCAACAAGTCTAATATCCGCGAGATTGTGCAGGACATCTTCAAGCAAAACTTGATTCGAGGTCGAGGTCTGTTTGTACGCAGTATTATGAGAGCCCAAGCAGCGAGTTTACCATTTACTCCCGTCTACGCCGCAGTAGCAGCAATCGTGAACACAAAATTACCTCAAGTTGGAGAGCTATTGGTTACGCGACTTATCATTCAGTTTAGAAAAGCATATCGCAGAAATGACAAGCCTGTGTGTATTAGTAGTACTATGTTCCTTGCGCACGTATGCAATTATCAAGTTGCACATGAGATTGTTATTCTTCAGATCCTGCATTTGTTACTCGAGCGTCCCACAGACGATTCGGTCGAAATTGCAGTTGGTTTCATGCGTGAGGTCGGCATGTTCCTTGCGAAAGCCAGTGCTCCCGCTAATAATGGAGTTTTCGAGAGATTCAGGGCAATCTTGCACGAGGGCCAATTAGAGCCTCGTACACAGTACATGATAGAGTCCTTATTTTTAACTCGGAAGAACGAGTATAGGGATCACCCAGATATCGCTGAGGAATTGGATCTTGTTGAAGAGGAGGATCAGATAACACATATGATAGGGCTGGATGACGAGCTCAACGGCGAAGATATACTAAATGTTTTCAAGTTTGATCCGGACTATGAAGAAAATGAGGCGAAATACAAAGATATTAGAGAGGAAATCTTAGGTGCAGAGGACGATGAAGGAGAAGGTTCTGATGAATCGGAAGTCAGCTCGGAAGACGAAGGTGAGGACAATCCAAGCGAACAGAAGAAGATGGAAATCCAGGATATGACGAACAGGAACCTTGTTAACCTCCGCCGGACGATTTATCTCACTATTCGATCGAGCATGGATTTTGAAGAATGTTGTCATAAGCTGATGCGAATCAATCTAGCTCAGGGACAAGAGGTAAGACTTGACAGTAGATCCTTATACGAGATGTCGGCTAATGAGCTTTAGGTGGAAATGGTCAACATGATTATTGAGTGTTGCTCTCAAGAGAAGATATATTCGAAATTCTACGGCCTTATCGGGGAGAGATTCTGTAAGATGAACCGCTTTTGGAAGTCGACATTTTCTGAAGCGTTCAAAACGTATTACGACACTATTCACAGGTATGAAACCAACAAGATCCGCAATATCGCCAAATTCTTTGCGCATATCTTGGCATCGGATGGTTTAGATTGGGAAGTACTTGATTGTGTTCATTTAAACGAAGACGAAACAACTGCTTCATCTCGCATCTTTCTCAAAATTTTGTTTCAAGATATGGCCGAGGAAACTGGCATAAAGACGATCGTGGAGAGATTTAATGATGGCGATCGGGATAAGCAGGCGGCATTCAGAGGTATATTGCCTAGAGATAACCCTAGTGATACGCGATTTGCGATCAACTTCTTCACAATCATTGGCTTGGGTGCTGTTACAGAGGATTTACGTGATTATCTTCAAATGGCAATGGAAAGGGCTAAAGAAAAGATATAAGGTGATTTCATATGTATAGTATTATGTGATAAACACGTCGTATTAATTGTGATGCCAAATATGCAGGCTTTAGCGATACACTCAACAAACTATTATCATACAACCCAATGCCTAATATTGAAAATATGATACAACCGCTATTCCAAATCTGAATCAATACCGATACAATGCCAAAACTACACGAGAGTCAGACCTTAGCTTGTTCATTGAAAACGCCAGGGCTCTCCGTACCATGCTCAGCAGTTTGCGGAGCTGAGTCAGATGAGACACCACCTTTCGCGTGTCGAAAGAGTTTCATGCCCACCCACGAGACCACACACCATATCCATGCTACTACACATAATAACATTATCATCGACGGGTAATACTCTTCAATCGGAAAGTCAGATACTTCATCAATGATTCCCACCGACTCAAGGACACCTAATGATCCATTACGCGATCCTTCCTCCAATGCGGGTGCCTAAAGCAAGTTCAGTATTATAGATAGCCTTTCAACAACCCAACACAATGCCTTACCCACACCCATTTCCAAACTCCAAACATGCTACCCACGCCTAGAACAAAAATAATCCACGTACTAAACAGTACAATCCATCCACATTGTACTGTGTAAGAGTAATCAGTATCTTTTCTCCCTTCGTCCGAATCATCGCTCTTCATTATCATTCCATCCCCTTGGTCTACCAGTAACCCATCATCACCTTCGAAATATTCATCTTCGCCATCTATATAGTCGTCCACATTATATGAGTTATAATATTCACTGCTGTCCTCGTCAGCGGGATGCTGTATCCGACTGTGTCGGACCATAAACGAATCAGATGCACATGATGCCGAATCGGTAGACGAGCTTTCACTGCCTGATGTCCCACCCGGTGCTCTATAGGTAAAATATTCAATCTCATCATAAGCGGTTTCCACAGTCAAATGCTCGATGGTGCCATTCGTGCCACTACTGCTGTTACTGCCCGTAGTGTCGTTCGTTGGTACGTCGTCATTCAATTCGAACTCATCCTTGTCGTCAACGTGGTCGTCAACGTGGTCGTGGTCGTGGTCGTGGTCGTGGTCGTGGTCGTGGTCGTAGTCGTGGTCGTAGGCATGGTCGTAGTCGTGGTCGTGGTCGTGATCGGACACAACAATGCTGACGTCTGCTGGCTGCATTTGCTGTCTATCCTGACTTGCTAATGCCCCCAATAAATGTTCTACAATATGTTAATCCTGACTCTCGTTTGGTGAGCCCCAGTCCTGAGAGCAGACTCGCAAATCGTCGATGATAAGTACTACCTTGACATGCCCTAACCCAATACAGACACATCTCAAAAAGTAAACGTCCGTTATACGGATAATAATGTCGGTCATTTACTCCTTTTGCCAACTTATTTCCATTTTAATTTGTAAATTACGCTGAAGGTGCAATGCAAATCTCGCTTTATAAAAAAAGGGCTTACTATCCTGCTGTAGGTAATCCGACTCACGAAGTCTCGGAGTTGCGAGCCGCAAGTTCAAATCAATGGAACAGGAGTAAGCCGCAAAGCGGGCCGGGATGCGATTACTTCATAATAAAGCAATATCTAATCGCTCACTCCACGTATTATTCAAGGTGCCAACACCACATTTTGATCTACCGCGATAGGCAATAAATGATGGTTGTAACTATTCATTTATTTAATTAATATACGAAACTGCATCCTGTGCGACCGGTTTACAATTAGTGCAGTGTATAGAATCGAAGTTTCATTTGGCAGCGATGTGTGCCACATCAAGGAATAGTGTACTGTCTCTAGAGATGCAGAAGGCTATTGACAGGTACGATGTAGAAGCGTGTGTATTAAGAGAGGTCTCTAACTCATGTCAGCGTTACTCGTCAACTGTGGCTCCTTGCATCCTTGGCACTAAGACAAGACGAGCGGTTTATGCCACCGTTATCCGGTGAGCGATATATTGCAGCACTTCAAATTATCATCAGCAGCTTGCATTCGCTCGTAACTGATGCCAAGCAACAGATTGATGAGATAATGCCACTATCCACTACGGAAGGCTCCCAGCCGAAGCGATTTCGGGCGTTTGTAAAGTCAATATTGGGTAGCATCGCTGATGGAATTGATATGGACAAACTTGAGAAGATCATCGGCGATAATATGACAGATATAATGCCAAATATGGTTGTACTGCCGTTCACCCATACAAATACCATGGTGAGAGAGAATGGTACGGTGATTGAGGATAGTGTTCTAAATTCGTTCGGTCTGAGTGATTTCGGTGCAGAGCTGGATGAGATCCTCGGTCTCAGTAATACTACATCGTCGGGCAGCGCTCCACCACAAGGCGAAGGGTCGGATTTATGCGAAAGAGACGTAGTTACTGAACCAGCCGAGAATAGCGAGGAACACGCTTCCCCTGTTGATAATCAGCAACTGTCCGTTCGGCCGAACGAAACAAATCTGACACTATATGACCAGCAACAGGATCATTTAGAGGTCTCCGGCAATCAACCATTTCGATCCATAACCTATTTATGTCACTCCAGTCGACAACCAGCAGTTGAGCACTTCAGTGACTTTGCTGCAGAGGCGATTGCAACAGGGGTGCCGCCATTTTTTGGCGCCACGTCCGAATTTGCGAGCCCGGAATCAGAACCTACCAGCAGTTTGCGTCTGGAAATCGGAAGTCAGGTGTCATATATTGCTAGATTTACTGAAGAGGATATGAACAGCATAATCAATCCTAGTGAACAGCCTATCCGTAGCCGCCATTCTACGCCAGTACCTGACCTGGAGCACCATGAGTCTCATATGTCGACTGTCTTCGTGGCAACTGAGAGAAATGCGCGACGGCTGGTGCCTCAGCGTAGAGGAAGAGAATCACGTGCGGATCAAATATATAATTACAAAATGCGTCTAGGAGCTTCATTTACTTGGATCGGAAAGGTTTACGGGCAAGGTATGGCTGGTCGCGCCGAAGATCTCGGGCGTGTGACAGTGATTACGAAATATACCAAATATTTTGTGTTGAACACTCTCAGCAGTAGCCAGTTTGCCTTAGCCAATAAGGTGTTTGAGAATATGTTGCAGCTAATAATTCTTGAGAAAATGAAGGTAGAAAAAGGCTCTGTGTATCTTGTCAAGAAAGGAGACCTGAGTGAGCCGAATACCTTCACAACGTATTTGCTGAATATTCAGAGTGTTGCGAGAAAGTTAGCATCTGTCTTGCAAATCGAGATTGTTGATCCATATCAACTAGATCCTTTCATTTTGACCAGCGACTTCGGCGAAGCTCATGGCCGTTACAGTAACGACGGGACTTCTCGGGGTATGGTAATGGAATGTACTGTTTCGCGCACAACCAACGATAAAATTCTGTTTTCAAGAAAGTCACCTTACATTCATTTTGAGACATGTGAAGGATATTCAGGTCAGATGTTTCGTTTATGCCCGCGGGTTTTTGAGCCATTTTTTATCCCCGATCAAGTGTCATGGAAACTGGTGCCTGATTTACCGTGGCTTGTTTATGACGAGAGACAGATGCAATTTCTCGGTATAGCACCAAATTTTCAGCAAAAAACAGTTCTGCAAACGACTCTGATTGCGAAGTACATGTGGCACGGTGTTTTCAGGGAGGTACAACAACCAATTGAGCTAGAGATTGATCTTGGACAGGATGCTGATTTTGGACAATTGCCTGGACTGCTAAGCGTACACCACAACGTTGTCAATGATGATGCTGATAGGGAAACCCAAGGACAAGCAACAGGGAAGCAAGGGGAAACCCAAATCGTCCGCGAACAATCAGACGTACATAACACTATAGTAAATCAAGTCGAGCAGTCAATAGAAGCTAGCAGATGCCACACTAATACAGTTGTCGCAGAAATAGTGCCCAGTTATGAAGAGACAATGTCATTGTCAACCCAACCTATTAGGGAACTGTTATCCAACAACGACAACAGCACAAGGAGGACAATTCTCGACAGTGACTTGCAAACAGCATCCCAGGTAGCTGGCATAGGTACTGATGGCAATCATCGTCCTATCACAACGTCTACGGCCGACGGAGCAACGACATCGGATATTGTATCTATCACGGAGATTCCGCAGCATACCAACATCTGTTCGCATCCTACTCTGTATTTAAACACTTCAGATATATATGACGCAAGTATCGTGCCTATGGTCACTTTCGAAGATAAAGATGATACAGCGTCCCTTGACAATCTGAGTGGTAGAAAGCAGGATAATTTTTAATAAAAAGCTTTGCCTCTTTTCTTGGATCACTGTCAATGACGGTTTAACTCGTGCTGGTGTGTAGATTTGTCAAATATTGTGATTCTCTGATTCAGTCTCTAGAGACAATTTTCTGTATAAGCTTGTGAATATTATAGAACTGACTTTGCATTCTACAGTTTCTCTCTCAGAGCAATTTTCATGATACTCACGCGCCGATTGTGCCATATCGTTGAAATACTTTGAATGCTAACTAGTTGCTAAAATAACTTGAACACATCCATATTTACACACAATGCCCACGTACGGAAATAAGTATATCTAAACAATGAGCCCGTCCTTCTCCCAAACGAAATTACATGTCTAAAGAACAAATTTTAAAATTCACAGTTCCAATAACGTCAAATAAACTTAAACTCCGGTTCACCGTATGAATATATTGAATAGCGCTCCAGAGGCAGTGTGTGAAAAAAACTTTCCGTTGGTGGACCATCGGTATCGTATCATTGAGGATCTCAAACTGAAACTGTTTCAAAGACGGTCTTATCTAAAAGTAATCTGTGACACTGCATATGACAGTGGTGCTGTTATGGCATGATGTATGTATCCTGAGGCACGATTTCACGATTTCACGAATTGCGAATTGTTTACTTAGTCTTTTTGACCTCCCGCTCTTTACCCTGCGCAGATGTCTGAGGGTTTGAGACACTCTTTATACTATTAGGATCGTAATGCCATGACTGGAAAATAATCTGTAAAGATGACATGTTAGGTTCCTAAAATTCCTATCAAATGGCGGCTGTTCACAAACATACCAAGTAGTCAAGCGAGAGCGAGCAAAAGGTACCGCACAGCCAGCTTGAATTCACGAGCAAGTAATGGAAGCTATTGTCTAAGGCCAGGATGGATATTATGAACATCAAGTTGCCGCCAGATGCGAAAAGGAAGTAAATTAGCGAAGTGCTCTCGCATGACTTTTGCTTATAGTTAAGGATGATCTGTGGTACTCTCGACATTACTAACGTTACTTGATTAATTGCCGTGATAAGATATTATATTTGTCGATTCAACATACCATAGATGCCGGCACAGAACCAGCCACATATTTGTCCGTACATATGCAGCGGAATATGTGGGTTGTAGTATTTCATTGGTGAATCATATAAGTGACCGTTTGTCGCGCAATATAAGCCGATCAGAGATGACAACACTATTAGGAAAATAATTCCAAACTTGAAAAATGCTAGATTGCACTGTGCGTCAACTTGCCAAATTCAGCAATTTTTTTTGATCAGATTATGCATACCCGACTTCCAAACGCGCCTTGGCGGGATAACTAGACTCTGAAAGCACTCCAACGCGTCGGTATTACCCAGATCATCTTCATCTTGTTCCTCTTCTTCAGACGAGCCCAGATCGTCTTTGTCAATATTTGAATCCTGTCGCCGTTCAGGAAAACTCGCCGAATACATTGAAAATATTTTCCGAATTCTGCGTCGTCTGTAGTACGCGGCCTGGAAGATCAGGACAAGATCCGCCAATGTGTTGTAGACTGCAAGAATTGTCTAGAAACAGCAACCTTAGTTCTGTTTATAACAAATAATCGGAAAGGAGAAAGACATACCATCGTGGGCAGAGTCTCTTGCAGTATGCAGCCAATGATATTGGCGACGTCACCTAGGAACCAGAGCCATAGAAACGAAACAGACAAATTATCCGCATTTTGCCGACGGAACTGTTCAAACGTAAGAAATTAGAGCACTGAGATTCATTTCCAACTTAGTGAATGCGAAACTTACAATGTCGTATAATTGTGGTGAGAACACCATCGCCCAGCAGGCGATGGAGGTGGACCTGCGTCGCAAGTTAGTCAATGATCTAGAGGCTGCCTCCGTCAAGCATAACAGAGAAGAAACCGACCCCGAGAGCACACTTAGTGCTTCTTTGCTAATAATTACCCCATTAGAACCTAACATGCTTATCGTCGTTATTTCGCCGAAGAGTGTCTATAGCGGGATAAGTATGGATGTCCGCGTGAGTCGTCAATCCTTGCAAATCGGGCAAAGCAATCCTACACCTCACACAGCAACCAACAATGCAGACCAAATCAGTAGTTTGACAAGTGCACCATATATAATCCCAACTTGTAAAGGAAAGTGGCAGCGATTGAAGCGTGTTATGATATTGCAACGGGAAATTTCGCGCTAGGAATAATTCGAGGTCGACGGTTGGTCGCGAGACTAAGATTGTCACGAGTTACATCCAGGGTTCCGGGGTCCTTGAAAGGGAGTTTCCTCTCTCGGGTTAACTTTCATGTTGGAACCCAAAGCATACTATAGAATTAAAGGGGCCATGACTATTTCCAAATTGAGTACACATTTAAAATATAATTTTGTATATAATGAGATATTGGTAAAGTCACTACTCCATCACCTCGAATATCAATGATTGCAATCTAGTTAAAAAACAGCGACTAGAGCCATTAATACGCCCACCGAGCATGTTTCTAATATTGGCGTTATTAAACCAAGCAAAAGCAATCCCGACTTCTACGTCATTTTGTAATAGCTTGCACGGGTATCCAGCTTCCATGCACAATGACCAACCTGTTTATCGTGAAGTTTATCCATTTTTTTTTTCGTTTCTCCAAACTCTAATCACAGCAAACCTTACGACGAAGTACAGTACTGGTAAACCAACTCGCCATTGTTACCAACCAGGCTTTCAAGATAGGCGACGAAGTCATCATAAAAAACCATGTCCAATGTTCCCAAAGGAGTGTTAGTGACAAGAGGCTTGCCACCGTATAAGACACGAACGGAATAATCGTGTGAGAACTCCTTTCTCCACAATTCAAAGATGACTTCGGATCCCATTCCAGGCCATCGCAGTGTGTTGATCTGTAGAGCTCCAAGTAATGGCGCAATGGAACCATCGTGAGCGATATTGTGTCTGTAAATAGTGCCCTCTGTACCGGCGACCTTGCCCTTCAGACGGGACATAAGCTCCGCAATGAAGGCACCATAATGAGTGGCAGAGTAGAGAGTCGAGTTCGCCGCCTCACGGAAGATGTAATTGTACTCATAGTCACCGAGGCGGAAGACCTGCTCTGCAAGCTGCTCAGAAACACAGTCGGAGGAGTTGGAGATCTTACAGGGAAGCGGAAGTTGGTGGCAGAGCCGCGATGATAGGTTGTCGAAATAATGATCGAACCACCTCAGTTATATTAGCGATTTGTCAGCGCAAAAGCCATAATGATATTACTCACGAGTGCCAGCCACTATCATTAGGGTCAACACCAGAGATCTCGTCAAGCTGGTCGAAAACACCCTTGGCCAAGTCAAGATGCTGATACCACTCATCTGTACCCTGATAGGCGCTGCGAACACTATCAGCAAACGAGCAAGAGTATCCGGGTTCCAAAGAGTCGACAGAACTAATCTGCTGCCAAACGTTGACTTCACTAAGATGGGGGTACATGGCACGCACAAGTGCGCCACCGACCTGACTGGTGATCTCATTGGAAGTTGCACGGATGCGCATGGTGGCAGGATCGAAAGTTTTCGGGAGGAACTTGAGCTTATCGCCATAAATGGACCAAAGATCCTGACCATGCTGAGCAGAATCGTCAAGACCTGCATAGGATATCTGGGGAAACTGGCACGTGCCATTGAAGCCATTCTTGTAGTACGTCATCGGATTACTGGGATCTTGGTAGTTCTTCCACCAGATATTGGTGACACTGACACCGTTCTTAGGATTGCCGTAGTAGACGGTCTTGACGTCATCGCAGTACATGGCGATGTCCTCGTACGGGAAGGTATTGGAAGCGTATGGAGTACGCTTGTGGTGGCGGTGAATCAACTCTACGTACTGAAGATTATATCCTCTGGGAATCACATATTCGCGTGCACGGGCGTGGGGCATGTTGCAGTAGTCATACGCACCATAGCTGTCATCTGGAACAACGGAGCCACTATAGTAACCACCATTAGTACCAGTCGTGGGATTGAAAACAGCCTCAAGGTCGCCAATGCTAGTCTTCGTCGGCGAATAATGAACAATAGTGCCGAAGGACGTAGCAGCAGCTGCTGTAAGCAAGATAGACCCCATAATTGTGGGGAGCGTAGGCGGCAGCATCCTACAAACTGGATAGAAGATAGATAGGTGATATTGAAGCAAAGAGCTTGTCATCTAATAGTGATCGTTACATTCAAAGTGAAAGCGTGATTATCTTTATAGATCAAGAGGCTGTCCGAATTGCGTTTGAACTAGCAGGCATCGGGGAAGAGTGATGACAGACTTTGTCCCACTAGTGGAGTGGAGTGTGAGTACGTGGGTCTGACCAGGAGTCTGAGTGATTGATCTGGAATTGATCTCTATGGAATTAGGTGCTGGTGGTTATTCCAGTAAGCTGAACCATGATATCGCTCCGGACAACTGATTGGATCAGGGTGGTAACGCCGCACATGTTGCCGAGACATCCCTTTTAAGTGTGACGACACTTAGACGCACCGAGTCGTACCAATTTATGATTGATGGTTTGAACAATGTATTTGCCCTAAACAGAAGAATGCGAGCAGCCGAGACGGTTTGAACTTTCGAGGACGAATGATCCGGTTGCGATCACAAAGACCGTAGACATGGCTGATTAGGAGGAGGTCGATACTCAGATGAGTTGCGGAGGTCGTTGTGAGCGTCGAGACAGTCGTCACGCAGTTGAATAATTGAATTCTGAAATAAAACGTTACAGGAACAGTCAAGCGCTGAAAAGTAAACGCGTCGGCGCCGCAAGATCCAATGGACTCGAACCAAAAGCAAAAGGTTTCAGTGTTTAGGAACGGCTTTACTGCTGAGACTGCTTTCGCGTCGAGTTTGTAGCTGCATTGGCTGTTGGATCATTCATATAGTCGACGCATTTCTTGAACGAGCGATATCTCAAAATATATGATTCTAGGTGTGGGCTCAGATATCTAACACATTAAACCATACTAACCAAACAGTAAGTCCCAAATTTTGTCAAGTTGTCGTCGGTCAGGTAGCCTGACATATACATGTATATACATTATGTAAGTTATAGTGCCATTCTAATTCGTGTAATTATTCGCTCGCCCTCCAAATTGTTCGCAAGGAACACACGCCTATCAAAATGTCTTCAGTGGACGATGTAGCAGTCATTTGATCTAAAAATATCGCACTATACTCTAATAACGGCAGAATAAATAGCTATTGACTGATCTGATGCTAACAAAGTGCCAAGGCAGTCTACATGACCTGTGTATCCCACTTGTTGCTAACTCGCAACTAGTAACTGTAAGCTGCCCAATGATGCGAACAAATATCACGCAACTATTCTCTATCTAATTTTCGACGACTCTTCACGACCGCTGATGATCGGAAGGCGCAACGGCTGGTGAGGTTTTTTTCACTCGACTAATGGAATAGTCTAATTGGCGCTGTGTATACTGGCGTAATATTCTACAATTTCGTTAGTATACCTTAATAAGATAGAATCATGTTGTCCAAAAGCAGAATCACATGTGCCCACATACCTTGTATACTCTATTCTAGCACGCAGTGTTGGATCAATGCCACTCTCATCGTCCGACAGTGAGGGGGTTGGTTTTCGCGCTGTGGACGACTCGTCCGGCTGGCTTATACTCGTGTTCCCCATTCCGACAATTACTGATTCAATAGTGACACTATTTGAGCTCGTTGTTCGTTCTGAAGTGCTCGGCGGTCTCGGAGTGAGCTCGTTTCGTGAGCCCCCGTCGTTATTTTCTGTGGAGGAAGATGCTGGATGAGAGCTAGGCACATAGGATACATCGTCAAATGATGAAGTCATTAGATACAACCCTTGTGCCGAACGCGTGAGTAGATACTTCAGTGGATATCAGGCTACTGTGATTATTGGCAAATCAATAATTCCGATTTTTCGGGTTGCATGTCCTAATGTATAGGGTCTTGAAAATGAAGCCGATTTTGGCAATAGGCCCGGGCGCCTATAAATGGCTGTAGATTTTAGGTTAGAGAGAAAGCTGCAATGCAAAGAAGGCGTGACTTAAGTTGGACAAGGCGGAAGTAGATGGGACAAGCGCGGAGGACGAGGAGCTACATATTATACAAGGCAGATTTTTAGATGCAGACCTACTGCGGGCTCGACCAGGCAGGTACAATATTTTTTTGGCCATCATCTGTCGTCATCATCTTGACCAATTCTGACTCTAATCCATCATCGGCGGCGGAGATTGAACCTTACGCTTTGGCCGCTATCTCACGTGATATCTCTCTGAAGACTGTTTTGGCGCTTGACTGTCCGATCAGCGCAGTTCGCCTGATATTAACATGAACCAATCATATGTCTCTCATTTTGATTCTCTCGTCGCGTAACTGTGACCGAAGACTAGACTATAATCTGGCAAACAGGCGTCGAATGATGATCAATAAAGGAGGGTTTGTGGTGCAGGCGTAATGCCGCCAACGCGTGGCTTTGCGCTGACGCATTTACGAATTAGCTCCATCGCCCTCATAGTAGCCACCAGCGAACACTCTAAACTTGCTTCGTGATATATCATAATTATTAACATCGCGGTATTTATTACAATTATCTAATTACATTTAATAGGCCATTTCGAATATTCATGAGATCCATAGGATTCTCGAGTTTAAGTAACAATAGCCTACGCATTGGACGACTGCGGTGGGGCCATTGTGGGGGTCGTATCCAGGCGGGGGTCAACTAGCTGTCAAGGAAGGGATCGTCACAGATGACCTAAGAAACCTCTATCATGCCCCACCTAACCCGATTCTGACGCAGTTCACTTGTTAAACTTTGCCACTACCTTAAAATATCTACTGACAACCTCTCGAGAAGGAATATCATGGCTGCTAGCACATCAACAGATGGGTGTCGGCCAATTGGGTAAATCTGCGATAAAATGTCTTGCCAATTATCAGAGAAGAGATACTGATTTTAGCGTGCCCGAGTTGAACAGCGGGGATGATGTCATCGCTTGTTGATGCCCACGACGTCATAAACCTCTGACGTCAGCGGGCGGAAAATTCTCCTCCGTGAACAGGCCATAATAGCTCGACGGATATGCTGCAGACATATACATAGACTATAAGGGTCTCGTATTTGCAATCGCCATTCTCGAGGGTGTCAGCCCCCGTCGTGCCTATCGCGAATATACCATTGAACATCATATCCAAACCCCGCCGCTTATATGGAAAACGTGTCATTAATTGGCCCCACACTGTAAGAAACTATAGATGATTGTAAAAGCCCATATATATTACACAAGTACGACTATGTACAGAAACACATAGCAACTAAGAACTGCTTAAATCGACGCGAACGCATGATACCAAAAGTCAACCCGATCAAGTAGCGCCAATAAACATTAACAAATCCAACATATCAGCGGTATCGTCGGCCATGCGCCAATCCAGTCATAAATCCCCACCTAATGCGCCATACTGTCAATTGATTCCAAATCGTCCTATACCTTTTGTGAATACTGCAAACGGTGCCCGTTGCCATTACTGTGCGAGTTATTTGTCGGTCCTGTCCCACTCATAGCTGCAGGTGAGCACCCTCTTGACAACGATGATGTAGCTGGACTGCGGGTGCGTCTGGCAAAGCTGGTGGTTGGTCGAGATGCAAATTTGGCCACCCGCCGATGCTGTTCGATTTCTAATCGACGCAGATGATCCTCAAGATTTTCGACCTCAAGAGACAGCTGACGAATTGTGTCGTCTCTCAAGCTCAGTTCTATCTCCATATGCTCAGACCGCAGCCGTAGTTCCTCACCGCCGGCGCGTTTTTCCAGCTCTGTCGTTTCATCCTTAGCCTGTTCAACCTCGCCACAGACCTCAGCTGCACGAGTAGATTCGCGCTGATAATCTAATCGCATCGTCTCCGTAGCGTCTGTTCGCTCTTGAACCTCGGCCCTCAAAGACTTGAACTCGTCCTCCAACGAGAGGACGATTTCATTCAGACTCGTAGTCTCCTCTGCTATCTCGTCCTTGCAGGTGGCTCCCATAGCTGAAACAGTCAATTCAGCGGTTTTGTGTCTTATTGCTAATTTCTCGAACTGCTCTCTCAATTTCGCTTCTTCGGTGTTGGCACGGTCGGCACGTTTCTCGACCTGCTTGGTGCGCGTCTCTAGCGCCGCCTTGTTCTGCAGCTCCAATCGCATCTTATCGCCCACATTTTCGTGCTTCACCAGGATTTCACCGTGCAGCTCTTTGAAACCAGACAGTTCTTCCGTTACTTTGGCTATCCGTTCCCGACCTTCTTTTAGATCTCGACGTAGGTCCTACAATGCACAACACGTTAGCGTATATAGAGTACCATGAGATCAAGAGTATAAATCCCGTTCGTGACTATTGCCTCCAGAGCATCAATACCATGTGAAATTTTTTTTTTACCTTGATCAGCTTAGTCCTGTTTATTAGCTTATCCTTATCGATCTCGATATCCGACTCTGATTTAATGACGGGTTCTGTGCCGGCGTAAGACTTTTTGTATATTCCACTCGATGCAGGGAAAATGTCCTCGTCGACCTCGTTGAGAACAGTACGCAGGTCCATCACAGCCAGTGGCCGTTTTATTGCTGATACTGCGCTATTTGTCTTCGTCTCCTCGCCTACCACGAGCATATTTTTACTTTGTGAATGTACAGGCGTGTTGGCGGGGTTTGCTCGTAGCCTAGAGAGATTTGTAGTGTGCGTGTGCGTGTGCGTGTGCGTACCTTTCGTCAGTGTGTAGAAGCACAGTGACCGTTGAGATTGACTGCTTCGATGAATCTATCTGGCCCGGTTCCGAGTGCAGGTCTTCTACAAACTCAAAGATGGGTCCGGTATATATGAAACCAATAAATACTGAGGAAGTTCACACCCGTGATTTCGATTTCGAGCCCTAAACTCGGCCAAAGCTTCGCCGCGGCTGCGATGACCGTCCGGACCCGATGCTAAATGTGTACGGAGTTCAGCATACATCATTTTCGCGAACAAACTTTATTTGAAAAGCCATTGCCCAAATTTTGGGCGCTGAGACATGGGTGACTAAAGAGTATTTCTTCCCAATTTTACGTGACCCGTAATAGACTCAGACTAATACCAAATACAATATATCAAGCGTATCTCTTGGCTATCCCCAATGCAAATTAGGCTACACGGGCAGTAAACGCGAAGAAGGAAGTGTGACAGGGAGAAAAGGGATCCAGACAGAACTGCGATAAGCCGGCAAGCTACCCTACTGTCTCGAGTCTCAAGAAGAGCGTTCTGCTAGCACAAACTATCTATTAGCTTCCAATTTAGGGCTAACACTAAATGTTGTGTAAAAATGATAAAGTTTTACTTGAAATCAGCACGAACTTCCAAATATTATGGCGGGAATTAGGCAGATACGTCGCAAGATTACATACGATACATATAAGGCATAAATAAAACACATACAACGCGCAAAATATAAATATGGTGCATCCACCCAAAAACCGAAACCCTAACCTTATTCCGCCATAATTTGCAGCACCCTAACCCTATACGTAATTCTAAAACTGACTGCGTAAATGTGAGGCCAAAGAAGATATTCAACAACAAATACGACGTTCCAAACAAATTTCATTAATCTACTCTGTATCCAGTGACGCTGGCAATCTTCGGTGGGATTTGTATTTCTTTACTGCGAAGATCGCGGTCTTCCCATCTAGATTGCGGGCATACGCCTCTATGTGCCTCCACGCGGACCTAGCAAACTTCCTCACCCGTCCAATCGGCATCTCGTCCAGAATCTTGGGGACTCGGACTTTTAGCTGAGCATAAGAGTAGTCGCACTCTGCTCTGGCTTGGCGTTTGGCATTTCCCCAAACACGCTCAATAAAATTGCATTCGCAATGAAATTTGGGATACATTTCAAACAAATGATCCGAGGCCCGGACAGCAAGTTCAAGTCGCGAAGGCTGCGAGCGGAAGTCAGGCTGCTGCGAGAGAATATGAGTCGCACAGCAGAATGCCGGCTGCATCAGGTCAACGTCGCTTGCTTTCT